>DWON01006317.1:0-13983 GCA_018251015.1 Phocides pigmalion okeechobee
ATGCGTAGAGTTTGAGTTTTCTTGTGTTGTTTATTAATTAAAAGTTATTGGTACACCAGTGTTGTAAGTTAGCTGTTTCATTTCTTTACAATTGTCACGTTAATTATTGTTAGTTTAGTATATATATTTACTAGATTGTGAGTAATGTCAGTCTACATATAATGGTCTTGTATCTGACTTCATCTCTATTTTGAAGTGTGTCATCTCATCACATCTGGATTATTTTAATAGGTAAGTTGTTAGTCCATCTCAGTGGCTACATCTCGCCGTCTGCCTCACTTAGTATTCCTGACGATGAGTTCTCTAAAAGCATCTACATTTTATAGATAATGGTATAATACAGTTAAATAACTACCTATTACTACTTTTAGTGCTTAAATAACTAGGTGCTATTCCTGAAAATAAAACATTACGAACATTTCGATCTGGATTTTCATCAGAAGTTACTTGTTGATCTAAGATCAGTGGAAATATTTCTATTAGTTCGAATTAAAGTAATAAAAAAAATGCTACGGGGCTATGTTCTGTGTGTGGATATAAGTGTTTAGTGTAGAATAAGGAAAGAATAATGAATACAAAAGTTCCTTTAGTAAAACTATAAATAAGTCATTTAATAACAACGTAGGCACTTAAACTACGTGTTACCGCATCCGAAATAAATTTAGACATTCGTACAGAGGAGATAACTATGCAAATAAGTTAGTTTAGAAAGTCGTTTCGCTATCTGAAGAATAATAAAGACAGATAAATGTGCACAATACCAGGTACTTTCAACTTAGCTCCAAGCTAGTCTAATCCTATTTATCATCCCAGGCCAGGCCGTACTTACAAGTCTTACACGGACATAACGGCGAGCACACATCTATAAAAGGCAGCGAACTACTTATCTATAAGAAAAATCTCCTCTTTACCACGTTTTAGTGATATTTGCCCCATAAATCACGTCAACGTTGTAAAAATACTCTAAACATGCAAATTAAAATTCGCTACTTACTGTTCACCAAATTTCAACCTCAAAACGACGTATTGGATATAAATAACACAACACTAAACACTTATATTCGAAGCACTAGAAGTTATTTCATTATCATCACACTTAACAGAGGTCTGCAAGGTTTTGATTACCGAAAAATATGTTTCGATTATTAATCGTCGGATCGTATGCGCGTGCGATTCAAAAACGTTCGCGCGCGGAATGAAGAGAGCTAACCCACACTTGTTGAACGTAGCGCGGGAAAACGTGAACAGAAACGTCATAGAAACTATTTTCGTCCTGCTCACACATTTCTGTTTACGATTTTTCCGAGATTTAAATAGAAATTATTTGTTATAAACGGATCAAATAAAAAGCCACTCTTTTGGTAATGTGATTTTTATACAGCATCTATAAAATATCTTTTGGTCCTATATAGATACGTATACATATTTTTTATAAATGTTTTAAAGTATTTTTCATAATGAGAGTTCAAAACATTAATAATAAGCATTGTATTAATATAATCATCAAGCTCGACTAACATAGGTATTCAAAGTATAATACTATGTACCCAAACAATAAAGTATAAAATAAGAAAAATCATTAACTAAAGTTGAAAGATCTAGGCGTTACATAGGTACCTACGTAATAATAATTAGTCCACACAGATGTCGCTAGTTGCACGTTATGTTCAAGTAATCGCTCGTGAATTGCTTTTCTGTTATAAACAGTGAAACGAAACTTAGTTGTCTTCCAGTTGACGTAGTTCATAGATTTAGTTGCAGATGGCGTTGTTACAATTTATCAATAATAATTTTTGTTCACTTAAATATTTAACATTAGTTCAAATATTACGAACGATATAGTAAAGTTAAATTGAAAAAATTCAAACTTAATGGAATTTAGAGATTGGATATGAACAAATTATAAGATCAATATATTCACAAACCTACTTCTAAATATTTTAATGGATAAGAGTACTAGATGCATGTATTGCTTACAAACTATAATTAATTTTGTCATAGACATGGAAAATTTTCAAGCTTACGATAACATTATAACATATTAAGTAATCTCGTGCCTATCCCAGCCAGACAGATGTCCTTATAAGGAAATGGATGAGTACATTTGTGTGTGTAAGCATGGTAGTTGCTGACTATACAGTTACGCACACTACAACACGATTGGCGTCGATTAAAAGCGGAGTGAATCCCATAAATACAAGAAATTTATGTAAATAATTTATAATCATACATTCTTTCCATCCTCCTTGGATGTAAAAAGATATCCAATATAGCAAATTTCCTGTAAGCCATACAGAAAAAGATAAAAGCCATCCAGACTGTATTAACCGGTTTGCATATGTGTGTATCTGTGTAAACTGTAAAAGCGACGACGTTTTCCGCACACAAATATCACAGGCAAACGGCAAAATATCGATTTTAGTGTTGTGAGATTGATATATATCGATAACGTAAATTTTCCTAAGAGCATATCGATAATTATGATGAATGCATCATAACTTAATTATAATAATTTCTAGAAAGTTAATCTGTAGTTGAAAAGCAGGAAGTGCTGTTATAAATGTAACTAAGAAACAAATCAATCAAAATCGTACTTTCGTAATCGTGGGACAAGAGGATATATAGTTGTCATATAAAGACAAATTTGTAATTATGTAAAAAAAAGAAATAAGTAACCAAAAGGAACGAGCAAATAAACTAAAAAAGGCATTCATAAACTTGCTTTCATATATTCAAATCACACCTTGAGACCAAAATTCTTTTGCATACTTACATTATACATGCATGAAAATTCTTGTAGCACAGTGACATAATTATGTGTCGATTGTTGTATCCTTCACTCGTATTAACATTTAATTTATAAAACTTATAAAATACAGTAACATTGAATATAAAGTTAAATATATAGTTACTTAAAATCAGTGGAGTTACAAACTAATTAAACTTTTTCGTACGTTTTAAAATATCGCAAGACCTTATAAACAAAAACTTGGCATTTATTCTTTTCATTGTAAAAAATGTAATTTAATTATTAAAAATAAAAAATAATTAAATCTAAGTGTGTTCTTAAGACATATTTTGCAGTGGACACCTTGATATTAATACTATTGATAACTGACGTAGTATTGATTTTTTGATGTATATCGTATAACAATGTTTCAATTGGACTTTACTAAAATTTGCCTAATTATATCTAAATTGTAATGAGATACGTATGAATTGGATACTGATAGAGACGCTACTCCTTCTGAAAACTTATTTAGAACAGTACATATTTCTACCTTATCAATCTTGTAACTAGAACCGCTTTACAAATATGTATCATGCACAAAAACGTATAACAGTGTAGCTAAAATTGAATCATAAACAACAATATAGAAATAATGGTTAATTCACTGACGAAGCAATGTAAAGCGTTACTAATAAACGTGCAAGTACAAGCAACAAATAGATTTAAGTTTCATTTAATGAGTACAATTTTTTCGATAACTTAAATGTCTTCGTACATCCCTATTACGAATGAATCATCATCCCACATATTCCCGCAATGGTGATATAATGCAGCTACGAATTCATTGGTCGATACGCCCATGCGGCAGTAGAATCCACCAATCACAGGATGGTTTGGGTAGCGTCGGTCCCCCGTAAGACCGGCGGTATATAAAGGCGCCTAACGGAATTTTTAGGAATATTACCCGTTCGGCAAGCCTCTTAACCGGTCGCGCTGAACGTCGACTGACATATTTAATTAATTTATTTGTACGTTAAGTTCAACAAAACTCTATCAAAATGGTAAGTCTTATATCTTTTCCTACTTTACTATCGTTCTTTCAGTGAATTGGTGAATTTTCATCACTCCATAACGTATTTTCTATTCAACGTGCCGGGAAGCCATCTTGTCGGCGTGACCCTTCTCAATGTCCACGAGGTCGGATACGATGTTCCATTATTTGAATTTACATGTATTTTAAGCGTTATTCTCAAGCAATCGTTCTTTTCTTGATTATCGTTTTGATTAGATGCGGTTTTGTTTTCTTTATCACTGCCAATGACATCATGACGTCAGATTATTGATCGAATCAAGGCTACCGCGCCGGTAACCACGCCCCGGTCAATAACGTATGAATTATGATTATTTAAATTTCTATAGAATACATTTTAACCCATTTTAAGATGATGACGTGTTTGACCTCATTGAATTATTCCGTATAAGTAGGTATGATGTCACCTGTTTTTACCATGAGACCGATTTCCTTCGCGACAACTTGGAATTTTTTTAAATCACATGATCGATCCGGTCTAGCAGTATTCCAAATTTAGTTTCCGGTATCTGGCCGTATATAATTCTTTACACCTCTGCGCATATTCCGCCATAATTCGATATCTTTTTTCAATACGTAACTGGTCATTTTTCTAGTATATTTTCTGCACGGTCATTGCCCTCTGAACAATAATTTTATATCGGTATTATACTTTATTAAGAATTTTTAACAACACTTCAAATACGGCTTACATTTTATCATGGCAAATAATTAAGAGTAAACATAATCGTTACTTCAATTTGGTATAAAAAAAGCTGCAAATTCTAGAAGGTACTTATATACCCTATGCATGGTGGGCAAATTGCCTACCTAGTGCTTTCACTCGCCTTTCGCCGGCACTCGCCTGACCGAGTTGAGTGAATGATTTCAAACTTTCTTTTTATTATGGGAACCGTTTCATTAACGGTTTTTAACAATAGTTTCTTCTACATCCATTTTAGATACAGACCGTTAATCAATTGATCAGTTTTTGATCACTTTCTTAAAATAAAAATAAAATAAAATAGTTTTATTTGTTTTATATATTTCGAGAACAAAGTAATTTGATTATTAGTCAATTTATTTCCTGTAAAGAATCTAGAAGCATTCTAACCAATAAATATTAATGATTTTTTTTTTCTACAGCGTGAGTGCATCTCCGTACACGTTGGCCAAGCTGGTGTCCAGATCGGTAATGCCTGCTGGGAACTCTACTGCCTGGAGCATGGCATCCAGCCTGATGGCCAGATGCCCACAGATAAGACCATTGGGGGTGGTGATGACTCCTTCAACACCTTCTTCAGCGAGACTGGGGCTGGCAAACATGTCCCCAGGGCTGTGTTCGTCGATCTTGAACCTACAGTAGTTGGTGAGTATCGCAACAGATTAAGAATGCCATGGTTCTAAAAACAATAGTTAACCTGATTTTATCTCCATGACTTATAAACAAACTGACTGACTATAATTTGGTAAAAGATTATAAATTTCCTACAAATATAATATACTACCATTTTTTTTACTATCATGTAAACATTTATACTAAATGAAACATTGTTTGTCCACAGATGAGGTTCGCACAGGCACATACAGACAGTTGTTTCATCCAGAACAACTTATCACTGGTAAGGAAGATGCGGCCAACAACTATGCCCGTGGTCACTACACCATCGGCAAGGAGATCGTAGACTTAGTCCTTGACCGCATCCGCAAGCTCGCCGACCAGTGCACTGGCCTGCAAGGTTTCCTTATCTTCCACTCCTTCGGTGGCGGTACTGGATCAGGTTTCACCTCCCTTCTCATGGAGCGTCTCTCGGTGGACTACGGCAAGAAGTCCAAGCTCGAGTTCGCTATCTACCCTGCCCCTCAGGTGTCCACCGCCGTCGTCGAACCCTACAACTCTATCCTCACCACGCACACTACCCTGGAACACTCAGACTGCGCCTTCATGGTCGATAACGAAGCCATCTATGACATCTGCCGCCGCAACCTGGACATTGAGCGCCCCACCTACACCAACCTGAACAGGCTGATCGGTCAGATCGTATCCTCCATCACTGCCTCCCTGCGTTTCGACGGCGCCCTCAACGTCGATCTTACCGAGTTCCAGACCAACTTGGTGCCCTACCCGCGTATCCACTTCCCTCTGGTCACCTACGCGCCCGTAATCTCTGCCGAGAAGGCTTACCACGAGCAGCTCTCTGTCGCCGAAATTACCAACGCTTGCTTCGAGCCCGCCAACCAGATGGTCAAATGCGACCCCCGTCACGGCAAATACATGGCCTGCTGCATGTTGTACCGTGGTGACGTCGTGCCCAAGGACGTGAATGCAGCCATCGCTACCATCAAAACTAAGCGTACCATCCAGTTCGTCGACTGGTGTCCGACCGGTTTCAAGGTGGGCATCAACTACCAGCCACCTACTGTGGTGCCCGGCGGTGACCTCGCCAAGGTGCAGCGTGCCGTGTGCATGTTGTCCAATACCACCGCCATCGCCGAGGCCTGGGCTCGTCTCGACCACAAGTTCGACCTCATGTACGCCAAGCGCGCCTTCGTGCACTGGTACGTCGGTGAAGGTATGGAGGAGGGAGAGTTCTCCGAGGCCCGCGAGGACTTGGCGGCTCTCGAGAAGGACTACGAAGAGGTCGGCATGGACTCCGCCGAGGGTGAAGGCGAGGGAGCCGAAGAGTACTAAGCTATTTCAAGCGTTCCATACTACTTCGGAGCACTCACACCGATACATTCCGGTGATATGAATAAAAAATGATCAAATACTCTCCAGTTTCATTTCCTATTCCCCTTACTCATCAAAAATTAATTGAAAGACTAATTATCATTTTACAAAATTACTTCAAATAGATTCCAAAGTAAATAGCCCGATCGGGCGTCTATACTGATTTATTATAAACAGTATATTTTTTACACATACCTTTAGAATGTGCTCAATATTATAATCTTCAAATTTTTCTAGACAATGAGCTAACAATAAAAACTGAAGTTAGGGTCCTAACGCTTCACCTCTGACTGCGACACTGCTAAAAAGAGTAATTCTTAGTTCTTACTTAGAAATTTTGAATGCAAAAAAGGGACTATAAGCACAGACCTTATTCAGTGGTTTTTAATATTAAGATTAATCAAGTAGGACATTGCCACTACTATTTTTGTGTGCAACCTGAATAAAGTAAGTTCTTGGCAGGTTTCTATAGGTTTTACTGAGTAGGCATCTCTATGATACATCTGCTGAAACTAATATTTTCAAAAGTGGGTGTTTGTAATTACACCTACAGGTACCAAGTGCCCTTGTTCATAAATCAATTTGTTTTCAAAAGATACGATAACCTACACGTAATATGTAAATCCTTGATGCCTCCTACATAAACAAGATTGAAAGTAATAGTCCAAGAGCGTCAACTTGCCGAAACCGTGGGCGATCTGACATCATAACGAGCAATGACGCCTTATTTGGCTTGAAAGTGGCGCAGGACAAGTCTGTAAGTTACGTTAACATACGGTAGATCTATATATCTACCTACACAGCGTGTCAGGTAGATGGGTATGAGGGTCTGCTTTCTTAAACTCGATGAATATAACAAGAAATGATCGACTGAAAAGTAGTTTGTAAAAAAAAATACCATTCCAGTAAGCTCAAACATAACCTCTGCTGTAAAGACATTTAATGCTGCAGCATCAGATGAGGTTATTGTAATATACATATTAAATATTGAATTCACAATACACTATTGCAATGTTGGTAACATTCTTTCAACGACTATAAAACTGCTGATCTTCAAATACCTAAACGTATTTTCTTATTATCAAATTGTCTACACGTTACTGTATAATTGTAAGCGACAACTCATCTCTAGAAGAGATCTGTATACAGTAGGATCGTGATTGGTTGATGATAGTAGTCTTCCTAAATGATCTTTGCACAAGTGGGTACATACTCGTAGTTATTTCCTTTATGCTGATTGTCAACGCCAACGGAAGTAACCTATTTCATGTTTTGATGCTGTATGACTGTAATGTGGTTTAATGGCCGAAACGCACGAGTCCTACGTAAGAAAGACTTCGTACACATCCAATGACTTGAAAAAAATCCTTTTCTACTTTAACTATTCTTATAAACAGGACATAAAGGTCTATGGGAAGAACTTCACAAGTTAGTTATTATCAGCAGTACTGAAGTGAGAAGTGGGCGCGGTGACATCATGTACCTAATCGATACATACAGTAACAGAATATGATCAGTTATGGGACGTTGTCCGGCGTAGGACATTATACTAACACAGAGATGTAATTAACATAATAGAAGTAGCAAACAGACTCCACGCTTATTTTTATACAAGACACAGGAGCAGGATGAAAAACACATGTATTCACTATTTATATGATCGAAGAATGCAGAAAGATTATCCGTTTATATGTATAAAATGTTGCATATGTACATACACTTAAATTTAATTTACGTCGCAATATTCTAAAGATATTCTGTGAGAGTAATTGCGTGTTTATTTCTCATGGATGTAAACGTAAGTGTACATCGTAATAAAATACCTGCAGTATACAGGTACCTTTCTATGCATAAATATATGTTTGTTACTACAATGTTTATTTTATGTTTACGAAAAAAGTTATCCAAGGCTTACTTCATTTCTTTAACAATTAAATCCATATTTACTTACTCCCTCGTTTATCTTCTACTATCCTATAGGAAGATAAAGTCGGGATTTAGTTACTATATTGGTCAATTTAACACGCTTTATGGAGAACTCTTAGGCAAATAGGTTTTCTAGAGATGTTATTCATTTTAAACAGTACAGTATTTTTTTATCAGAGCCTGGAATTTTCGCCTGTAAAGTCAGGATCTCCTCAACATATCTTAACAACCTTATTTAAAGTTAAACAAAATGGCTATGATTTAGTAAAAAAGTTTTAACAACCTTTGCACATATAGAGTTGAAAAATCTATTTTGAAATCGATCTTTTGTTGTCTCTCGAGAGGCGTCCATTCTATTTCTGGGCAATGTTTAAGGTTAGAGATCGTTGAACCGGTTAAATTTAACCGAGACGATACCCCGCTTCAAATGCTTCGACAAGTTTTATGCGTTCGTTACCCTCCCGTTTTTAATACAATTTCTAGCCAGACATTCTACAAAAACAAACAAATTACTTTTTGTTTTTTTTTCTATTTAAGTTAACTTGTGAGATAGCCTTTGGCCACGATTCATGCGAAGAAACGTAACAGGGCAATACAATTTTTCTCTTCAAAAGTTAAAATCTTTGAGCTTTGCGTTATGCTCATTCATATACGTATCCTCTGCGTCGAATCAATGATCTCCAATAACATAAACAAGAAACTGTCCTACAGGACGGACAATTACTATGTCTGATACCCCTCTGAAAGACTGTCTACGAAACGAGTAGGTAAAAAGTAGTAGTTGTCCTAAAGTAATTTGCTTTACGATTGGTTGGAGAGATGTTATCGCCGGCTTTACTTACAAACGAGACGATTCCAGGAGTAGCAGTGAATTTTAAAGGTGGTAGAGCCGTTAGACCTCGCCCGGGGCGGTACAACCGCCACCCTCATAACCCGCCGTAAAGCGACATGTACATGTATAGTGTTTCGGTTGGGGAGGTGTGGTTGCCGGATACACATTATTGGAGGGACCATCTTAGTCATCAAGAGTAGGAACGCATCCGCGTCCATCCTTAAATAGAACTTCTGTTCTATTTGAGATTGGACGTGGTTGTCCATGGGCTGCAGTGACCACTTTTTTTACAATCTTTTACAAATATTTTAAATAATTATTGTTTTAGCAATTTAAAATATGGAAATGGAATGGAAATATGGAATATAAATAAGGTAAACGGAGACATAAAAAAAAATAGAAAACGAAAACAATTATTAACGAAATAGTTTTCACGTCATCAAATGTAACTTAAACATTTTCTAAAAAATAATACGGTGCAGTGTTATTTCTGGGACCCTGTTATTTATTGTCGAAATTGCACAAACAGACACCTTGACAGCCTTAGGGTATGAATATAGAGAATACCTCCCCCAACCCCAACTTTATTGAATTACAATCGCATGGAACAATAGATTAAAACAACATAGGTCAAATTGAGATTGACTCAAATTTCATAATCAGATTAAATATATCTTCACTTTGGAAGCAGCAAATTAGTTATTACAATAACAACTTCGCTATGTTTCGCTAAAATAATTTTGTCTGTGTTTCAAACACCTATCAACTACATAAATAATGTTCGTTACAATATTGTTTATCGTTACGATATTGTCGTAGCCAAACGAAAATCTGCTATGTAACACTATTTTGAGATTTTGATTATTATGGTCACTTTATTTATTTGGATTACCGACATAAGATACAGCAAATCCTTATAAGGTAGGTACATTTTTATAAAAGTCAAAATAATGACTACAAAAAATTAGACAACAAAAATAGTGAAAAAGAGAAAAAGTGGAGTAAATATCATGGTGGACATCTAGATGCGGGTTGTTCATAGTTTACTAAAGTATAATATTAGAAATATATAAATAAGAGCATAATAAAGGTCTGAACATAACTCAGCGTCATGCAGTTTTCCGTCACGAAGTACCCTAAGGCGTGCCAACATCTTTGACATCTATAAAGAGACCACTTAACATCAGGTGACACTCACACTTTTCATGCATAAAATTTAACAATACTAAAGCATTCTAACTTAGTCTTTGTCGACCGCAGGTGGATCTCCTGTCCTATACGAAGGCATTAACATGAGCGGCGGCAACCATTTAATATCAGTTGATCCCTTACTTATATGCTCTTCCCGTTCCACTCACAAAACAAAGCTCTCGTTTTGGAACAATACACATAATATGAGATCAAAACGATTTGCACGCAATTACGTGTTGTACTCGCTTGTGGGCGATGTAATTAAACATGGCATTAGTATTCCTCAGTCGCAAACGATATTCAAATAACAGGGATTAGCGAGAACGGCACTAAATACAAAATGACAACCAAGTTCCACGGATAATCCTCAGAGGCACAAACTCGGCAATAGCGCCGCTGCGGCGAATCGTTCTGAATGTAACAACAACAAACAACAGCAAATCCTTAATAGCACTCTATAGTTTGTTGATCATCGTTCGTAGTTTGTCGAAGCTAATTTGTCTCTTGCCTTAAGCATTAATGCGACGCGTTTTGTCGAGAAAAGTAGTAACCACAAAATAGCTTTTACTCATTTTTTTGTAATAGAGCTTCCAAAGACATCAACAAGCGTTGTGCTACTGTGTTTGAGTTTAAAAGGTAAGGTAATTTAAATGTATCTATCGACACACGACGATTTGCGTGGCGCAGCAGTCACCATAAGCCTCACGCGGCAAAAGTTCCAGGTTTGATTATTGGCAAGGTAGCCATTTAAGGGACAAATTAGATTGGTAAGCCACAAACAACGTAATTAAATGTGGAATTAATGTTAAAGTATAAAGCCTGACCATTGAGGCTGTACGTGTCTTTAGTGCTGATAAAGACGAAACAAACAAAAGACAAACGCCGCTAAGTAAAGCCTAAAAGACTAAAACAAGCGTCCAGACGTGCGGTGGAGGCTCGTAAACTTGGAACCGTTAATCACTACTTCCTTTGGCACTCATTGGCTCACTATCGCGCCGCCACTTCTTGGCAAATGGCCAAGGGTAGTGTTGCCATATGACGTAAAAGGTTTTTTTATATGAGAAGAAAATAACGATCATGCAAACCTGACGTTAAGTAGTCGCAGCCCATAGACATCTAAGTACGACCACAAACAAGATCGAATTCCTATCTGAGCTCGAACGTAGATACGTGGCTACCCCCAAGGGCTAAGAAGGTCGCCTCGCTTCAAAGTGTAGCCGGCAACCGCGCCTCTTCAACCAAAACACAGGTAATACTTTAAGGCGGATTATGAGAGCGGGGGTGGTACCTCCCCGGTCGAACTATATTTTTAGAACTATCGCGTCGCCATTGCTTGGCGAATAGCCAACGGTGGTGCCATGTGATGTAAAAGGTTGTGCAAATAAAAGAAAACAAATTTTTGCAACAAATTCGGTAACATTCTGCTATGCGCCATTTCTGTAATTTAACTGGGTTAAGTTATATGTAGACTGTTTCTTCTCTTTATGGAAATGAAAGCTTAAATTAAATTATGGATGCTAATATACTTTCAAACACCTTTATTT
Organism: Phocides pigmalion okeechobee; assembly: GCA_018251015.1. NCBI lineage: Eukaryota > Metazoa > Arthropoda > Insecta > Lepidoptera > Hesperiidae > Phocides > Phocides pigmalion. The sequence continues at coordinate 12,025 of DWON01006317.1, forward strand.
ATAAAACCTTATCAAGAAAAATGCTTTGAACTAAACAGTTCAAGCTGAAAAGAGCTGATTGGTAGAGTTTCGTTTATGCATGGAAGCAAGAATGACTTAGCAAACGAAACCAGAAACAAAAAAAGAAAGTGTGCATGTTTTACCACTAGCGGTAACCCATCCAATTCTCGATCGCCACACCTAACGCAACGTGTCGTCCGTTTACATTCTACACAAGCGGGGGGACCGTGTAGGTAAGGAGTCTATTTGACATTAAATAGAATTTATTACCGTGATCTATTTCTACAAACAAGGTCAAGGAAATATAAATTTAGGCTAGGAGTTTTTATATCTGTATAATGTTTATTTATCAATGACTGATTTAAAATGAGTGCCGAGAGTTTTTTCGTCGGCTCTTTTCTCCCGGACAACTTTAGCCAACAGGGCACTCAAAGCCGATGTACTGATTTTACATTGTACCCTTGAGATTCATTAGGTTATGTAAATACCTTATAATAAAATAAGATATTAATAAAAGGAAAAGATAGATAGAAATAAAAAGAAAATGTCATACTGAAGCTTCATACTGAAGCTGAACGAAGAAAAATCGATTTGAGTTGAAAACTAATTTGAGTCAGACAAAGCTATCGATGTTGCGAAATTGGGACGAGGTCGCTTTTCTGGAGCTGAACAAAGACACGTTAACTTCGTCATATGAACAATGATAATATGATGATTCATGATAAACAGTTTGGCTGCTTCAAATTGTTTCGAGTTTCGCTTGTTAAAATTTGGTAATTTGTTGATGATGGAGGTCAGGATTATAATCCAAAAAGAGACGTGTTGGTTACTATTAGGAAATGTATGTATGTCTGTATCAAAGCTTTTAATAGACGCTATAATTAATACAACATATCAAAACGACTAACCTTATTTGATAATATTAAAACAGATACCTTAGAAAATTGAACAACTCTAACATGTCGACAAAGCCGAAAATAAATATCTTCAGATCAGCAAAATCGATTCACGTACCCTTGAAATTCAAAATCATTTTTGAATATTTTATACGAGAAATAATCTAGGTAGAAATAAGTAACGTTTGTTAAAGTTGGTTCCTATCACCAGTACCACAATGCCAGGAACATTTCAGGAGCTTACAAGATTTATATTCTTAAGTCCACAGAGACAAAGGATGATTGAGAAGATGCGAATAATAATCGAATTTATGACGAGCGGTCTGTAGACACAGGGGATTGGTCATGAATAAAGTAATGACTTATAGACCAAGCCATTTCTTTGGAGATCGAACGCATAAATCACTAATATAGACACTTTCGGAAAACAGTCTTTTTTGCGACCCTAAACTGCTGCGATAATATTTCCAGATAATATTTTACTTCAATAGCAAAAAAGGGAAATGCTAGCCTTCGGGGATATAAATGTCGGCTGCTAATAGATCATACACCCATGATGAGCAATAACTATCGAGGGAAACATTCGGAGGAATATAGCCAGTAGGTAGTAGGCCGTCCGGTCGACCGATAAATCAGGCCGTTCCTAAGCACCCATTGACCTGGTTCTTAGGTTTTTGGAGCTCATAATTCAACCAATGATTGCGTGGGTATATATTTTCCTGTCCGACATGGAACATCCCCGAAGGGAAAATCCTTAGGAGCGGCAAGTAAATATTTTGATGGGAACCCGAATCGAGGACGTAAGCTGCGCAGTCTGACGATATTTTCTTCAAAATAATTCCGCTCCAAGAATTTTAACAAGATTCTAGCTAATACCACAAAGCCGAAGGTAATTGAAAAAAGGAAGATATAATAGACAAAGATGAAGTTCGGAAATTTTTGATTAAAGTTTACCAACTTTAATATTATACTTTTGAGGATATCCAATATTAGAACATAATAGTCTTATAGTGTCGAGTAAAGTTTGACGATTTAGGCACATAAAATCAAGAAACGAAATATT
>DWON01006318.1:0-13983 GCA_018251015.1 Phocides pigmalion okeechobee
TACAATTTCGCTAGACATATAGACAGTAATAAAATATAGTGAAATTAGGAATTCTGTAATAGAAGCTTACGGTGGGTCATTCTTCGTAGGTCTTCTGTAGCAAGGCGGGACCCTTTCTTCGTACTTATTCTTGGCTGCGATGTTGCCCACCTCCTTCATCCTCTGGACCTGGGAGTCCTCCCAGCGGTCCAGCTCCAAGTGCTTGACCTTGCTGATGTGCGCGCCCATGCCGCGGTGGATGCTTGCACATCGCATGCAGATGAAGATCCCCAGGTTGTATGAAGCCCAGTCAGGATCTGAAACAATAATACATGTTATTAAAAAACAATAAAAGCGTTGGTCGTCAAGCGTAGTCGAAACGGTTGATCACTAGTGGCTAAAGTGAAACGTACGGATGTAACGGCACGATTAAAAATCGAGTTATAATGAGAGTAAGTAAAATGTGATAGAATATTAACTCATGATTTATTTTTACAATTGTCTACAATTTTTTTTAGATACTTAGTAATGTTATATATATATATCATTCATTCACTTGCAACATTGTCTTCTCTGAAAATGTGCTCAGACAAAATCACAGATACAACTAGTACAATATAAAACTTGCGATAAATTTCGTTACCAACGACTAAGATGCTAAATATGCAGCTTGACCTCTTCATAATATCGACTCTCATACAACAGGGAGATCAAATAATATTCTACGTTGAGCTCTACATCAGTAAGTTGGCAAACGAAAAGCCTTAGTCATTATCTAGACAAACAGATATTATGATGCAATATGGCTACTGATACCGCGATTCTAATGAAAAAATGGCTAACAAAAAACTACCGCCTTAAAAATTTTAAAATACGTTATCATTGCACCATAATTTTTGTTAATGAAGCAATACATAGTAAAGAACATTATGTGTACAAATTACACATGTTAATTTATAACACTTGTCTCTCTAATTATTGACATGAGTGTTAATGTTATCTATTCTCGTCAAAATAGATGTCATTGAACTACTAGAAAATTAACTTGCTTAAGATAAGGTGACATAGAACCTATTAGTTTTATTTTTAAATTAGTGCCGAGTAGAGTTGAATGATTGATCCAGAAAAGACCTTGAAATCTAACAGCGTATGATAAAAAATACACTGAATGAAGACATCCTTAAAAGTTCATTCCTAAAATTATAAATGTGAAAGTTATGAAATAATCTTTATAAAATTTGTGTAATTGTCTGTGGCAAGTACATGAAGTAATGTAAAATCTCTAAATATTATAAAACATAATCCCCCGTCGCGTCTGTCTGTCCGTTCATAATAAACTTAAAAAGTACTGGACGGAATTTCTCACAGTTTTCAACCACAGGTAGAGTGATTCCTGAGGAAGGTTTTGGTGCAAATAAGTTATTTTTTTTGTAAATTGGGCAAGTAATTAAATAGTTAAATCCTTTATAGTAACTCGGGCGAAGTTCGAAGACGATTATAATTGCCAGTTTTTGCAACTAGGTAGTGACTGAATGCATGTATGAAAGTAAAATAATGTAACTTAGGCATGTAACAGGTCAGTCTTATCTGACGTAGTAAGTAGATGAGTTGAGATTAATATGGTCGCCTACTTTGAAAATGTAGCCGACAACCACACATCTCTAAACGAAATGCCAGACGCTTACGTTTTGCTCCAAGATCGATAATATGACGGATGCTGATATTCTATGGACCCAATATGTAAGTGAGTCGTTAATAGTTGCTTAATGTCGGTTTATATCAACTAATTTGAAACTGAGTATGAAAGTGACTTTTTTGGAAAACTAAATGTCAAGAGCAACTCTTTAATATCATGGTAAGTTACCTACGAGTACATACCTGGGTATGTTTGTAATTCCTAGCCTAGCTTTCTTAGACTTTTTGAAAACGACGCCGGGAAAAACAGACTAGTACCAGGACTAATAACAAGCTTGGTATTTTTATCACGCATTTAAATATCTGTTTGCATTTTAGTTTTATAAAATTGTTTTATAAGACAGATAGATACTTTTTGTGTTTACCCCCAAAGCGGATAATAGTATTTTGAGATAAAATAATTTTTAAATACATAATAAAGTAATTTTTGAAAAAAAAAAGTACTGTATTAACGGGAGAGTTATTATGATTTCTATCCTAATATTACAAAGCAAACAAGAAATTGCAACAATTGCATTATATTTTATTTTCATCAATATAATCGTTAAGGTGATAATATCAAGATATCATCAAAACATGTACAAGGTGTTATCGTAAATCTTATTTATTACATAGATTACTATGAATTGATCCAACTCGACTTCTCTATTCTGTAGATACTGTAACTTGACAGCTGAACATTGATGCATATTTTAAATGTCAAAGGGTTGAAATAATGCATTCCGAAATAGATCTTACCACCCTCCGACCACTGCTCAATACTTAATTATTTTTTAACATTTCTAAAAAATCTTTTACTAATTGTGGATCGACGCTTATGGAAGGTTATAGATTTAACCGTTAATCCTTTTGAGAAAACTTGTAGTTCAGACTGTCATATGGCTTCTTCCGACGTATTTTGCATAAAGATTTGAACCTACAGCCGTATAAAACTCAACTAATCACATAGACAATACACATAGGTCATAGGCAACGAATACCTTACACAGATTGAGTGTTAGAGGATTAGAATGTTGCTGAATTTTTGAATCTTGGGGACGTGTAAAATGTGTCAGACAATTCACATACGGGCATTTATTAGCCATCCCATTTTACAATAAAATGATAATAACAAATATTTAATTAGGACTTTAATATAATTAAAACAACGTTTAACATATTTTTTCCATAAATAAACGAGACAACTGGTATGGTATGATTCTATATAATTGTTTTCATGATAATCAACAGTTTACGATATAAAAAACTTTTTGAATTCTATATCCGTCTTATCAACTTTATCGTATTTTTGTAGAAAATCTGTCAACAGCTGGCTTTATGACGTAGCAGTGTTATCAATAAATGAACATGCCTTGCGAACCATAACCTGTGCCTTAAGTATTCTCGGCCGACGTCAGGCGAATTCGGGCGGAATTAAATTAATATATTGTACCTCATAACATGGCCCGATAATATCCAAACAATCGAAGGTTCTATTATGAGTACATTTACTTACCACAGATAATAAAATAATACCTATTTTATTATACTTGCAACCGACTTTCGGCGCTCTTTCAAGGCTTTGTTACAAATGCCATTTGTACAATCAAATTTAAAAAAATCTGTTTTATGCACAATGTCGAATACAAATAATTTAATATGTTAATAAATTCTTAAACTTTTATATAAGTATTTATATGATATCTAAAAATAAATTCGGTTTAAAACTTTTGTTTGTATTATTTTTAACCCAAAAAAATAATACAGTATTCGTTTAAAAATATCAAGCACAAGATCTTAACACAGCTTGTATAGATTGCAACAAACAATTGAGGAAAAAGATGTTCATGAAATAATCAAAGGTTTTACCTACGGATCTAGCTGAGTATGTTTGCAGTACCTGTGTTTTCCCCTACGTGCGCAAACTACACGATTTTGTTTACAATAGGCACATAAAATTTATTTACGACATTATCAGGGCTAATCAGCTGACCGTAATTACACGTAATTATAGTTGGTACAATTCTGTGCAGTCACGTCATTGGAACGTTGAAAAACAACAACACAACTTCATTATTCCGTAACATAATACGATGATTTTGTTGCGTTAACTGAATCCGATTACTGAGGATTTTCTGCATTCTACATCAAATGGCCTTTATCTAAAGATAATTTTGATTTCTTTTATGAAGTCACATTAAACGAACATATAGTCCATCTGATATGTCTTACTGCTGGCTATAAATCTCCCATGACATGTGTAGACCTAATGAATACTCCAGTATGCGGTCCCCAAACGGTCCGTAGGACTTGTGACAAAATTTAACAATTGCTTACAAAAACAGGTCATATCAAGCGCATGCAATTGCATAACCGTGCCCTCCAAAGCAGAAGCGTGCAGAATATTTGCCACTAGCGATTCAACTGCCAACCGTTACTTCATTTATGGAGAAAGATCCGTATTCTGTCGATGAACGAATGTCAACTATACATGATTAGTAATTCCGAAATCATTAAAAGCTTGGAAGTTTTATCTTGCGTGGATGCAATTGAAATGGTTAGAAGGCCAATTATAAAAAAAGAACATGATGAATTACTATCGCGGGTCACTTGTCCTGCTGACCATGCTAAAAGTTACGTAAGATCAATATCAACAGTGAATAATAATACAAGGTGACCGCTTAATTTTGTTGTTACTTATTGATTATATTAACATTGTAGTGACTTTAATATGAAATGAATATTGGACCTCGATAGATATCTAACTTGAAAACAAACAACGCCTTACCTATCGCGAACGTCATTTGATAAGTAGCAATAGAATGTATAAGCCTGCACATTACTACCTATTGCTTCTTGTTGAACTTCAAATCATATTCACATATCCACTATGAATATAATAATAACCATGAATACTCCAAGGTTAGGATTATGTAACATCCCTTTCTAGAGAGTCCTAGACAGGAGTTTTGTTGTGGTTGCCGTAGGTACTTGGCTTTCTATGTTGATGCAATAGATCGATAACTTTTCGTAGTGACGAGGCTATCATCCTTTGGAAATAATAATGCTTTAAACGTGATTTATGACAATCATTGGGGAAAAAGGTTATACCATCGCGACACCCAGGACAACAGTGATTATATTCGACGCAATAATGCGGTCTCTTTATAAATAAAAGTTTCTTACGCATATAGAATGGCAGACCGTGTTCGTCGAACAAGCGATTTTTTTGCGGAATGCCAACGGTACTTTTATTGATACATATCAGCAGATAGATAGTCAGTAGTCGTATATCAGGGTTGTGTTGTTTACGTTTGTAAGTAGAATGGAAAGTTACGCGCGCCCGATGCAGAATAATAAAATTAAGACATATTATTTAATGTAAATCACGCTGAGAAATAAAATGATCATTTTTTTATCTTACTTGTAATTCCAAAGATTACCGCAGTCAAACAAAAAATCTATATATCATAATATATTAATATAAATGTATAGATTATTATTACATTTAGTATGATATATTTTTGTTTTAAAGTTAGAGATGAAACAAATACCTGATGGCAGATCCAAAGAATTAGCGAATAAATCGCTGAGTTGGAATCTTTTTTGGAGATCGCATTTTCATAGCTATTCTTTTATATTTTAATATTTCTTATGATAACCACATTAATGCAATAAATGTTTGCTGAACTTACAGCTTAGTAAGAAGTTTATATATTTTTGTTACATACATTTACCAATTTATATTCATAGAAATATGGTATGTTGTCTGCCAACCCTATTCATAGTGATAGTTCCAATAGTTGTTTGTTTTGGGAGAAGGAAGGGTCTATCTTTCCTTATCTGAGCGTCATGATAACGGCTCTTCAACATAACTCACGATGACGTCAACTCAAGAAATAGGACTAGACGTTACAACCGTAATATAATTGCTTTGTAAATAACAAATCAATAATAGAAAAGCCATATTTATCTACCTTCATGTAAATTGCGTGTAGGTTGGTGCTGTAATTTCTTGTTATTATACAAATAACATGATCTTAACGTGTGACTGTGCAAGCCACTTAATATTAAAGTTAAACCATTAATAGTGATTGTCAATAACCACTTAGTGTCACCGCTTCTCCCTGTGTGATGTTTAAAGATATGAAGTTATAACACATATTTTCTATCAAATGTCTGTTTCAATTCTAGTATAATGATTGAAGTGGTTGCATTAAATTTACCGTGGCTCCGGCTCGAAGGCCTGCGGGTTTCTAAGTGTACCTTTTCTCCCGGATAAGATCCGGAGGATCTACCGTCCTCGATATGGGCGGTCCATGAGCGAAGAGACATCTGGCACGATGCTAGTTGGGTTATGTAGTTTCCTTTTCGTTATGTAGATAACCTAGCCCGCAAAACCCCCGAGGAGTGGGCGGCTATCAGAAGAACGAGCCTAGATGCACGATACGTCTTTGGAGAGTGTCTGAGCCGGAAATGACCTCACATTTTTCATTGCATTACCTCTAAAATAGAATAGTTGGTCATTGGCAAAATTAATGGATAATGGCATTCAATATAATATTACGAAACAAACTTCTTATTGTGCTTCTTCACTATTGAAGGTTGGCAGTTAGTTCCTAGAACCTCTCTCTGTCCATGGTCAACAAATTTACTTTCATTAAAATGGTGCTAGAGCTATTTTATATAGCACCTTTGGGGCTTTGAGAGATCAAAATAGATTAAGAGATATAATAACGTATTATTAATTTAAATATTATAGGGGTACTTCATAAAGTCACATCGGCGATGCTACTATGACCTTTGTACGAATATCTTGTGACTATCACATGTTTTAGAACACGTTATACTATATTTCACCTATGATATGGTATACGGCTAAATACTTAGTAAGAAAGCAATAATAAATTTATCGCGATCATAAAAATGTACTTCGCTGTGGTCGCCTCTAAATATAATCTAGAATCTCCCGCGGAGTTTCTTTTCAGGTCGGGGTTAAGTTTGGGATTACGTTACACAAAAGGCAATGTTGTCAAAAAACAATTGATTAATAAAAAGTTAATCCTCGGCGCAATCACCATTTAAATATATAAGTACTGAGGAAAGACCGGGTAACTAATGAAAACAAATATGTTCCCAATTTATCGAGAGTAATCGAGAGAGCAGGCCATCTGATCTTTAACTGCCTCTGCAAATCATGAACATCCACGTCTAATATCAAACAGGGCTGAAGTCTTTCCGTACGTGCGTTGCTACTCTTAGGACTGAGATTGTCGCCTAGCTTGTAAGTGTAGACGGTAACCGCATTTAGTACGTAATCCTACGAATTTGCATAGTAAATGATGCAAATACGTAGAATTACGTATAACGAAATAATATTGTATCCCGTGTAATGCGATAAATTCACATTGTTTCAGTAACTTAGATTAGCGTTTTTTAAGGTTCCTTAAGGGTTAACATGACGCTATTGCTAAGTCCACAATGTCTGTCTATCTGTCGGTTTGTCTATATACATAAATATATTGAAAATCCTGGGATTCTATAAGGAATCTAAGTTTATCTCATGCTTGCACTCAATGACACATAACTCTATTTTTTGTTAATTGCGTAACATTAAAACCTACGGTGGTGGTATGGAACCCATTTTATTTGTGGTAAAATATCTACGGATCGAAGTGGGAAGTGCTGGTGCCACATATACAAACATTTTTATTCGGAAGCAATTCGGTGGAAAGATTTAGTTGCTAGTTTACTTACACTTTTTTTTGTTGCGCATCAAAATTCGTACTTTGAACCAGCAGTGTACACTAACAACTAGTCTATAACAAGAATATTATACCCATAAAACTAATTAAGGTGGTTCGAGACTTGTGAAAGAGTATACGAGTATGTTATGCCATCGCTAGGTCGTAAGCCTTAGCGAAAGCGTAATATGAATGCTTCGAGTCAACCGGATGTAGAATCGTAATGGCATGTCCATGTTAAACAGCACATCTCTTTACAATTAAATATATTTAAATGTCTGTTTGCAATTTCAAATTAAATTCCTTTGTACTTTATTCCCGGTACTATCGCATAATATATATAACCTATTCGTTCTTTTCAGGCTATTAGGCTATTATTCATTATTCTACATATAGGCTTGTCTTCGAAACTATCGAAAGTAGTTTTCTCAACGATTACAGACTTTATGTGAAGTAAGCAGTATGTGATCTTAAAATATTTTAACGTACTTTTTTAGAAACACGGGGAATCACAGGAGCTGCATCGCCGCGCGGCGGTGCTAGTATATATTATAATGCCTTCCTTAAGCATTAGCTCATTATTTTAATTGGATTCACGGTCAATAAGCCTTACACGTGTGGTCAATGAGACTTTTTGTTACGTTTGTGACTTCACAAATATTATATTTATTTCGTGTGTGGTTTGTAATTTATTTTAAATAAGTCTAAAGGCTTTACGTGATTTATATGATAACTTAACTTACTACTATATTTTTAAAGATTACAAAACGAAATAAAAATGATAATCTTCTTGAACAAATTGAACAATTCAAATACGATTAAATTTTATATATAAACGATTACAGTTAGGGGAATCGAGGCTCGATTAGACGATTTCTCATTTCCAACAAATAATAATGTGTTGTGTAACAAAGACCCCTCAAGGCAATATATCGTAAGGGAGTACGGTTATCACATTGTAAGATTGTAAATTAAGTTTTCTAGGTTATACTTCTAACATGACAATTCATTTACGTATTTAAAGTGGGAGCACCCAAATAATATACCTACCTTCAATTTTGTTGATTATTCAAAATTCATCGACAACCTTCAGCTCTTTAACTGAACAAATTTTAATTCCTATTCCGATTAAATAAATAAATATGTAGAGCTATTTTTTTATATACACTCTCAAATTTCAACGAATTAACTATCATTTCAAGTTTATCGTGCTAGTAAAAAGGCTCCGGATAGCAATATTTGAATTCCCGAATTGCAGTAAACAGGATGTACGTCACGGTAGGCGCACGAGTCCTCTTTGTAATGAGCAAGTACTTCAAGTCACCTGTCAATGCAACCGAGTTTGCAAGTTTATGAAATCGTATCACATTGCACGTCGCGCAAGTCTGCACCCATCTTTACAAAAGTTGGTGTTTACAAACGGTGTACAATTGTATATGTGTATTACAATACACAGACACAACGTCACGCGCACACAAACGCGTGTGGCCTCCGCTCGTAAATAACACGCTATGTTTTGGTCATAACAGTTGTGGGTGAATCTTCGATCTTTTGAAACTGGTTTCGGTGAGAATATTTCAATCAATGCAAGACATTTGATCCAAACTCTGTCATAAACACGTTTGTTCCAACGACACCAGATTAATTTATAACAACGGATCCCATAAACTTCGAGAGAACTATCGCATTATACAAACATAAGTCTACAATTTGTTAAGACTGTTCAAGGAAAATGCTGTTTTATTTTGGTTTATCGTCATTCGCAAGCCAAGTCTTATTGATGTTGTGGGGAAAATTAATATCATCACTACTTGAATCAATAACAATGTTGAGAAACTGAGCGATTTTTTTGCAATTCGTACTTATTTTACATCTTTATTCGAAGAGAACCTGGGAGAGATTTCTGCGAATTCCGGCTGTCTGACCTATTTGTGTCTGTTAGTATTCGTAATAGGTCATTGAGTTAGCATGTTAATATTACGACTAACTCGATGTAATAGTTAGACAGACTAAACTTATTTGTACAAATAGTACAGGCATATTTGCCCAGGTTTTTAAATTTTTTAAGTTTATATGACGGTATGTTGGATAAGGATATCGTACTCTGACATAATTTACCCGTTGTCGGAAATGCGCGGAAGAATTGTAGTAAACATGTTATTTTAAAACGCAGCTACTAATAGTCAATTCTTTTTAGTTGTTATAACAGTACGTTGTGGTAATAAAATTGCCATTAAACGGTTAACATAATAGGAAATTGACGCTAATAATGAAAAAATTAAAGGTTGTAAATATTTGTTCTAAAATTATACAAACAAAGTTGCATATATATCATTATCAATTTGAAGGATTGTTGTTTGTGATGCATGTTCAGATATTATTACTTACTTTACCGATATTGTGAGTTTTCTTTTATTGCAAAGAGGGTATTTTATTTGTGGTTCCGTTTAAACTTGATGAAGTGATGATGGGATTCTTAAGAATATCAAAATCAGCCAGTTTTTTTTAAATCGATTTAGGTATTTCTTTAGGAGTTTCTCAAGAAAGTGCTTTAGAAGGAATGTTGTATGACTTTAGTCCAGATCTGATAATGGGATAAATGGGAAAAAAATGGAACTATTTAATTCTTTTTAGGGTTAGATTATATAATACATTCACGAATATAAGCAATATCGTATGAGGCTGGAAAATTGATGGGTGACCGTAAGTGACAAATTTTCTTATGGGTGTCCGTACTTTAGAGGGCACCTTAAGGTTTCGATCTGAGGTGTGAGCGATACATGGCAGTCTTTTAGGTTTTGTTTATGTTCTGTCGTGTCGCGTTGAAGTGATTATGTCGTGACATAGTCCAATATTTAAAAAGAGGTTACATTTCTTTTTGTTGCAAATGGTCGATAAGAGCACTAAAAGTAAGATTTTTTATCAAAATAATAAGAAACTTCTTTAAACTACACAATAAGTAATACGAGTTCGCTTCAAAATCCTGCGCTTTCGAAAACAATACCCTGAGAATTTAATAATAGTTTAAAGTTAGGTCCATAAAATATTGCAGAATTAATAAAACCCGTAATAGGACAGTGTATACGACATATTAACAATAAGGAAAGTTAATATATTTCAGTAATATTTCCAGCGACTCTTGTAACATAATATATAATCCGGCTTTATATTATCCTTATTCGAAATAGACTCTAATAACCACACGTATAAAAATAGAAATGTTGGATGCTTGTTGAAAATCCAGTTGCAAACCGGCGAACTAAAAGTTAACTGGATATACTGCCGAAATAAACTCTACGAATAAATATTACATAATGAGCATTGCGCGTACCAATTCGTGTACAGTTCTTGGATTTATTTAAAAGTCTATATATTGGAGAATAATTAGGTGGTAAAAGTTAGGTGTTACATCTAAATTATATTTTATAAATAAAAATAAAAAGAAATAAACTGATTGGGCAACTCATACATGATCACGTGATCCCAAAATAGATGGAGTTTGTCACACACTTACAAGTTTATTTTAAACATATAGTTAAACACATAATTTTCTAGTCAGGCACAGAAAAAAACATTGGTATTTGTCCTGTATATGATTCGAGCTCACAAACTCCGTTGAACGGTAAGTGTCACAGTACAGTGAGGCAAAGTAGAAGTAAGTTTAGGAAAAAATTATATGAATGAAATCCTCTACATTTTGAAAAGGCCTAAATTTTTTTAATCAACTAAACAAATATACTATATATATAACGAGCATTTTAATTCATAGAGCCATAATATATGTATAGTCGTAATATATGTAGACATAATATAGTCTTTGAAATTTTAACGACTCTTTTGTATTTGGAGGTTATTGATAGTTTTAATTGTACATATATGCATCGTATTAATCCCTTAGAAAATTTCAATTCGTGAAAACTACAAACAAGCACATTTTATCTTTATGTAGATAGTATTAAATACGTGCAGGCACGGCATACGGTAGACGACTATTTTATTTTTTGCGCAGACATCACAAGGTTAATGTACCGGTGAGGCGGGATACGACCATCATCATAACTTTAGCAATAAAAAAGTCTGAGGGCGTGAACTGTCAATTATTATTAAAATTACATATTTTTACAGATAAAACTGTAAACTCAAAACTAAATCAAATAATACAATTTTGTAGAGTCTAGAGGCCTTACTACGAGCTTTTAAATCCACCGTGTATAATTCTATTATATATTATTCCTCGCTATTAGAAAAAAGGAGGGTAATGCTTCAGTATCATGAGAATTACCGTCATCTTTTTTCGATTTTGATACAAAATACAACATTCGAATTAAGTTAAAATTAAGTATTTTATAAAATAGTAGTAAGGGCTATGCCGATAAAAAATTTGGAACGTAGTAAAAATTTTATGAAATTACTATGTATTTTCGAATTGTTACATAGTGTAGAACGACTGTGCTCTGGTGTGAATATTATGGTAAATAAGATGCCATTATAATCCTGTACAATAAGTCTGTGGTGGAATTTAGGTTGGATTCTTGTTCTATGTAGAGTTGCTAACTGATGTTTACTGGTAGCCATGACCACTTTATGTCGCAAGAATCCTGCTGTTTTAATTCCCTTAAAACACACACACACAAAGACACATCATGTCCCATACGTGTAACGTTCTAATTTAATTTTCAAGGTTAACTTCGTGACCGATATTAAGAAGGGATCTCGTCCTGTTTGGTTATGAATGTTAATGTACTGTAATTACTTTACTCAAGAAACGGTTAACTGCCCTTTTCAAATATCAACAACAAGATGAAATCCATTTGACTTCATATTTCTAAACATGTCATTAATTTTAATTTCTAAGCGCTTCATACTTTTATAACTTCACACAAACATTGTTCATTATGGATACTATGCACACACACAAAGACGAGATAAAAACCACCAATCAGATGATACACAAATACATATAAAATGTAGATCTGTCTGAGCTAGATTAAATCTAATATTTTATCAAATTTCTTATACCTATTCAGGGTTTACTGCCATTTGGCATTAAGTTTGCCCTTAGTAACATCTTTTTAGAGGTGATAAAATAAATAATGGCGACCCGCAGCGGTCACCATACCGGTCCAGCACGCAGAGGGTTCCGGGTTCGATTACCGTCCAGGTAGATTATAATAATGTTATCTATCTAAATTTTGTTATTTGGACCTATTGATCTAAATAACGAAATTTGTTCTGGGTATTTTTATAATCACGTTTGTATGGGACTATTAATGGAGAATAAAAATCAAACTATGTAATATAACAAAAGTAGTAAATTAGTATAAGATATGTTGCCACTACCTTCCGTGGACGTCTGCAACCTACTCTAGGTTAACAGACCTCCTACCTAAAGTCGATCAAAAATCTGTTGCAACTAAGGACTAAGTTAGAACGTTTAGTAAATCTGTTATATCTTCAAAAATAACACAATAGCTCAACACTTTTGCTGTAAGGCAGAAATACATGTGGCGACGGTGCATCTCGTAAGAAGATTCTGGGTTTCGAATCCTGGCACGGATGCCAGTTAATAATGTCTTGCTTAAACGGTTATGGAAAATATCGTGAGAAAACCGGTATCCCTCAGACTATACCATAAAGTTTTTAAAAGTCTTAAGATATCTTCCACTTATCACTCGGCCACTGTGGTGGATGAAAGAGTAGATCTGTGCCCTGCTGTGAGAAAATAATGGTTTCATGATGATAGTGCACCGCAGGAAATGTCAGAGAATTTCATTAAGTAAAAATAAAAAAATCCCATTATGCGATTCACCGCGTCAATTGCTTCCTAATTTCAATATAATTAAGAAAATGTTTTGTGTGTGCACACTAACAAAAATGTGGAATAGAGACAAATGCGTGGCTGGATAAATTAAGATCAGAGCAGCATAATTGTGTTTCCGACTGGATTATGCCATATCTCTGGCATTTCCGAATTGCGTCTGTGTAATCTAATTTTAAAGCGAATTAAATAGTCATATAATGAAGCTAAAGCGTCAATAGCTCTGCAGTTACGAAATCGTGAATGATTAACGAATTTAAGCCTCCTCGTTCAGAAATTGGATGGGTTACCACTAGTGGCTAAGTTCCATGAGCATTTTCATGCTTTAGTGGACAGATTAAATGTTTTCAAAGATTCTATGAGTGGTTTTGAAATATCTGGCGATAGACCAAAAGTACCCAGGGTCCAGAAGAACCCAACACTATATGGAAAGAATTGCAGTCAACAATTAGTTATAGTAACGTATAAGTATTAGGTAATAGGATAAGGACACGAATATTCCCCTCCCAATCTGGAGTTCGAGAAATTTCTAAATAAACCTCAATATTTTAAAGGTTATATACTTGCAAGAAATTGCTTATCTCTCACTTTAATAGAGAAGGACAACATTAAGTTTGCCACAAGACTTTCAAGGTACCGTAAAATGGGGTGAATAGCAATGATTTTTAACTTTGTCCAAGAATTTTTTGCCTATTGTTATTGTTTTTTTAATCTCCGTCTATTTTATATCATGTCCGGTATCATAAAGAAGGAGTTATAACAATATTT
>DWON01006319.1:0-13983 GCA_018251015.1 Phocides pigmalion okeechobee
TGAAATCACCACAAACTATGACATACTTTTTACACTTACAAACAATGTTTAGGACATTTTCCATTATAACTTCAAAATAGGAAAATTTTTCTGTGTTAGATTTTTGATTTGGAACAAATTATATCATAGGTGTATTTTTTGCTGACGTCGGGCTTAGCTAGAGAGATACTTTACTTATAAGTGATGTAGCAGTTTAATATTTCTATATAGATGGGTGTGGTAATGCAGATTTACCTTACGCGTGTTAGTATTTAGTAGTAAGTATACATATGATGTGTCATCGATTTTAATTAGGACTTCTGTTGTACATAGTTTAAGTTACAATAACCACTTAATATCAGACGAGCAACATGCTCAATCGATACTATAATTATTTAAAAAATCTTCATATCCCAAATTCATATCAAATGTTGTATGTTCACATAAAATCACGCCAAATGTATGCAAACCCTTCCGTACATGCGACATATTCATTTTTTTACGGTTGAATAAAACTCCCGCAGTCTACAAAATTGTTATACATATATCATCTTTGTCGTCTTTTGGATAGTATTCATCAAAGTTTGTTAAACATTTTACTATGTAATACATACTCATGATTAATTATTTTCAACTGGCAACATTTCGAACCAGTTGCAATTGTTAATCGAGAGTGCCCTTTCACAGTAAAATGTATACATTCCGAGACGATATTAGTTTAAAATCATTTCTTAAATATGTCTGACAGGAGTTCATATTGGTGATATGTATAAATATATATTCAAAAGTTAAATCTTATCGTAAATCGTTCATTTTGTGCAGTCTAATCAAACAAATCGTCACAATTATATTTATCTTGCGCAGTCAAAGCGAATAGTTTAGAATTTCTTTCAGATTTATGGCCTTATAAAGCTAAGTTAATTAAAATAGTATAACACCAGATTAAATGTTCGGTTGGTATTAACTACCGGTTAATGTTAACTGTAAACGGGAAGGCAATCGCGAACAACTTACGAAAAGCTGGAGGCGACGCATTAAGAATCACGTGAAAGTTATCAAACTAGTCTTTGTTCAACTTACATTCGTTACCGATGTTTTGTCTCACCGTAAATGGATGGAGACTATTGGCAAAGTTTAATTACTATCAATTAACATAAATAAGTTTATATTGCACACTATTAAAAGGCGGTAGAGCCATTAGAGCTCGCCCGGGGCGGTACCACCGCCACCCTCAAAATCCGCCGTAAAGCAATGTGTTCTTCATGTATTGCGTTTCGGTTGGGGAGGTGTGGTTGCCGGATACACATTATTGGAGGCGACCATCTTAGTCCTCAAGAGTAGGAACGCACCTGCGTCCATCCTTAAATAGAACTTATATTCTGTTTCAGATTGGACGTGGTTGTCCATGGGCTGCAGTGACCACTTAACATCAGATGGCTTGCATGCCCGTTTCTTACTCTTTCATAATAAAAAAATATATATAATATATAAATTTGATAAACATTGAAATACCAAAATTACAACCGCATAATTACTTGAAATAATATTATTTTCAACATCTATATGCGTATTGAGGCAACATGGTGACGTATGCTCTCCGTGTCCTCTTGTAGGCAGAGACACGTCACACTATGGGACACTTGAGTATTCGCATATTACATACTTATTACAGGGACGCGAGTCGCAACTATTTCGCGCCTTTGTAACAGTACCTTGTAGTGTGAATAAGGTACGTGACACTAACGTTACTGAGATGGTGTGTTTGTCATAGACACATATTTATATCGTTAGTCGATGCAGTCATAAGTTATAACCTTTTTATATGGGGAAAATCACGGTACACAGTTCCACGAGAGTAATACTGGGTTATGTGGGTTTTCCTTCCACAAAATCTACCTTCAATTCTCAGCCTATCATCTCTTTGCTAAGCATTACTTCTATTTCTGTAACTAAATGATGAGGACTTGTATTCTTTAGCACGCTGTCCCTATTGGAAATATTTTAATGACTCTTCCAACACCTTATGGACGACATGGAACTCACGACAACGTTATATCAGGGGTTTTCGGGGGTCAAGGTACATCTCTCACACATTTTGAGCCTTCGACCTTCCTCTAAGTTGCCTCTTTCTTACTTAACTCTTACTTTTAATCCAGGGGATACGTAGCACTATATATCATATACTAATTCTGAGCTACAAGGACAGTTATTTTTAGTATTTTCCATATCAAATCCACTACACTGCAGCAACGAAGTTAAGTGGTCGCTACCGTTTATGGACGTCTGTAACCATATATATAGAACAGTAGTCCCATAGATGAGAATCCGGAACTTACTCCTCAAGACTGAGTTATCTTATATATTTATATATGGCTACATCTTTCCAATGATAAGCAACAGTTACTACGAATGCGCAGGCAGTGTTCAGTGGAGGTGCTGTTTCTCCCTAATTCCAAATGTGGAAAAGTTGTAATTAATATATTTTTGTACATATACAACGAACATTTGCTCTAGGAATATGTTATAATTATTTTAAAATGACAATTAAATAACCTCAGAAAAACTTGACATTATGCAACATTATGTAAACAATATATGATTATGTAAATATGGTAACAAAAAATATTCAAAATATATCACAGGTACCTGACAAGCAACACATGTTTATCCTACGAATATTGTCACGCGTTCTGACCTCAATCAAGTTACCTTGTAATGAGATATTAAAATAGGTTTTTATTAAAAATACCAATCAGATCAGTAGATGGTTGGAGCCATGGACAACTGTCAAAATCTCTTAATATGTTGGAAATTTTCCCTGAGACCATAGATATCTCAGTACATTTTAAGTCATATTACGCAATAAGCTTTTGTCCGCGACTTCGTTCACGTGTTACATAAATTGACATAAGTTCTTTATTTGTTAAACGATTTAAAGGGAAAACACCAAATGTCAAGTTAAGCCCATCACAATATAATCCTGAAAACTGCATTCAAATCCGATAAGCCGTTTCTGAAATACTGACTACCTGCACAAACATACAAATATACAGACATACAGACAAAATGAAAAAATCATTATTTTGGGTTCTCACGTGTATATAAAGGCACCGAATTATGATTTTTTAATTATTTATATTGGCCATGTACAGGTTACGATCACTTACAGTTTTATTTTATGTACGTAAGTAGGAATACTTTGCTACTATAAGGCAGATATGTGGCCGTGAAAGAGGAGTAACAGCATTCCTTTTGTGGATATGGCGGTGTCGCCGCCGTATTAAAAGTTATGCTGATATATTTAAAAACTATGTATATTTACAGCAAATATCGTGGAATTTTACCATAATTTACATATATGTTTTAATATTGTGTAATAAGTAATCGCGACGAACAGTTTTTAATTACAAATATTGGTTTTGACGCTGTTTATGTCTCACGATTGAGGATATCCGGAGTCTATCCAATCGACTGGTCAAATGCGTGTTGGTGTAGATGTGGGTTAGTTGCCGTCTTGCTTGTCGGATGTTTTCAAACCACCCATATGATCTCTGACAAAGTTTAATGACTGCATGTATCGACATAGCTTAGTGATTGCTATATGATTTTAAATTTATATTATCGCAGACTTTATTTATACATTTTTCTATGTACCGGATACTCGTGATTAACGATTTTTGATTTTTGATTACCGATATTGATTTTGAGTTTCGCCGTGACCGCGAGCCATGCAGCTAGCTCGAAATATCGGCAATGAAAACTCATAAATAGTTAATCATGAATACCCGGCACATAGTTAAATTGTAATGACTATAGTCTATTAAAACCAGCTCTGACAGAACACTTAACTTGCTCTTGGGAAGATCGAAGTGTGTATAAAATTTTACTTTACCGGTCACCCATCCAACTCTCGACCACGACCACAACATCGATGTTGTTTAACCTACAAAGTTAATTGACAATCTACAGTCGTTGGGTGATACGCGCTTTAGATAAATGATTACAGGAGTAGTACAGGTTTCTGAAAGCATTTCAATGAGAAAACTTCTACGTGAACTTCTCTTTCTTTTTTTTCCCCTTGCATAAGTGATAATTTTGTAGTGTTTAAGTAAGTATGTTTTAATGTAAGTGATAAGTATTAAATCCATGGTAAATAATGATGTTTTTGTTATGTGCCGGATACTTTTCTAATTTTGTGTGATATTACTTTAAAATTATTAATAACTCAAAATGAATAAGTAACCACACATTCAGTACAATACTGAAAAACGGCACTAGTAATACATCATATCGGTACAATAGATAACAATGTCGGTCTGGAGTTTATATTGCCACAGTATTGTAAGTGAAAGATAAAAGTTTCCATTGTAAATATTTGACATTATATTGGCTTTTTGCCATAAAGTCGTAGACAACTTTTCGGCAGGAAATAGTCTAGAAAAGTCCACGCAGCCATATCAATTCGTGCCTGTTTTTTATGTCATAAGAGTAGCAAACGTGCATGCAAACCACCGGATGTTAAGTAGTCGCAGCCCATAGACATCCACTTACAACCACAAACACGACTCTAATCCTATCTGAGCTCGAACGTAGATACATTGCTACTCCTGAGGACTAAGATGGTCGCCTCGTTTCAAAGTGTAGCCCACAACCGCACCTCTCCAACCGAAACACGAGTAATGTTTTACGGCGTATTATGAGGGCAGCGATGGCACGTGGGCGGTCGAATTGTAGTTCTCCCACCTTATATTTATGGATATGGCTTTTTACATCCTACTTGAAGACCTACTTTGAAGTTTACTTTATCATTTTACGGTTGTCTGAAAGAGATTGCTATTTTAGTAATACGATCGCTGCCTGTACATTAACATTAATATCTACCTTATGTATGTTTTTTTAGGAATTTTAGGAAGGATAAAGGAATTGTGGATAAAGAAGTTTGTAGGTGCTAAAATATTTATAAAAAGACGGGATTGTTTATTTGTCAATAGTCGTTCATAGATATACATTCTGGAAGCAGACAATAATGGATTAATGATCACGAATGAGTTTTATACAATGTATTAATTGTATTTTGGTATTTTTCGTTTCTCCGATAAATAATAAATAAAACATCGCATTTTATAGATATTTTAGATCCATTAAATATTAATTTGATGAGTGAAGTGTTCATTTAATTCGAGTAGACTGAGATTGTTATTAAATTTTCATTGCTATTAGGTACTACATCTGTCTGAGATTGATATAAAGAACAGAATAGTAAAAATATATATTGTGTTTAAGAATTAAGTTTACAAAAATCAAAAATTAACTTCACGTGAACTTTTCTGTTTCTCTACTACTTATTATACTTTTATATTGCAGAACTAGAATTATAATTCGACTAGGTACGTACAACAATTTTCCTCATAATTCGTCGAGCACCCATGTTTGTATTTCAGTTGGAGAGTTGCGGTTGTCGCCTACACATACAAGCGAGACAACCATTTTCTCCCTCAGGAGTACCGAAACATCTGTTAACTACTTCAGATAAAACTTCAGTTCTGCTTGAGTTTTGTGTGTTTATGCCTGTGGGCTGCAAAATCTACTTAACATCAGGTAGCGTGCACGGTCATTTTCTACTTTTCTCTCATAAAAATGTTATTTAACGAATTACGAAATATCGCATTTTAATTACGTAATTGAAGGAAAATCTTGTTTATTTTCACAGCCATGTGTAATGTACGCATTTCACACCGATATGTTAATTTAAATCGAAACTTATAAAGTCTAAAAGTTATAATAGACGGTATAAACAGGAATATATCTTTTCTGCTTCCTGTGGCAACTACATATTTTTGCATTTGTTTGTAGTACAGGCAGTCCTCGAGTTACGTCGTTTCGATCGTTTCAAGTTATGTCGAACATTGTTTTGACACTATTCCTTAAACATACGTCAATTGTTTCGATTTCCGGTATAGGAGAATTCACTTGTCGCGAGTAGAATTGATATAAAGGATAGAGGTACAATTGATAGTTTCTTTAAGCCAAAAGTTTAATTTATTATTTCTTATTGTATATTTTGTTTATTACTAAAATTAATAATACATTCAAATACCAAAAATAACTAGCAATTTCATAGGAACATATTTATTTTAAGAACTTACTTTTGATATTAAAGTATGTATGTGTGTCCTTTGTTATAAATGCAGTTAATGAGTCCGTGTGGATCCTAACTCTTGAATTTTACATGTATACATATGAAAAAATTAGTCTCGACTTGTCTTTTCGATTTACGTCGCGTATTTCGAGAACCTAACATGCCGTAAGTACTAGGACTGCCTGTATTCTAACACGCAATGAGTATTAAACATTTTTTAACTATATACATACCTGATATGTAGACTGTGTATTGAACATTAGTAATTAATAATTGATATATATGTATTTCCCTCGACTAAACGAGGTTACACGCGAAACTTGCTCGACGATCGATTATGTATTTAGTTGGTTTGTATCTAAAAAATCGTCTATTAGGATAATGAGTTATTAACAAGACATAAATAATGTTTTGTTTTGTGAAACTCATATTGATTTTGTGCGTATTTAAATATGTTTTTTAAATATTTTTGAAGTTGTAAAACATGCACTTCCATGACGTTTTTTTTTACTTAAAAAAATGTAATCTGTATAAAACATTGCAAAATCGTAACTGTAACTACTAGGATATGTGCTTTATAACTTTTATTTTAAGTAAGGCTGATAACATACGCTTAGCTATTATAGTTTCACTCCTTGGCGTGGATTTACTCTCAAAACGCGTGTCAGGTTTAGGCCATAGACTACCAAACAGATCAATTGTGTATTGCTATAAATGAAGAACTGTAAGGCATGTAGGTTTTCTCTCGATGCTTCCCTTTTCTTTCCCTTTATCATTAAAGCAATTTAAATTAAGATAAAACATATTAAAACAAACATAAAACATAAAAAACAGGGATTTGAACCCCAGAACTTAAATGTGAAACCCATTTCACCACTAGGTTATCACTTATTAAGTCTGATAACATAAAGCTAATTCTCGAAAGGGTAAGGCTTTCTCTTTCTTCTTAAGGTTAACACTTCACTCGACTAGTCGCCTTGCAACTTTCTAAGCATCTATGTATAAAGAAGTCTCATAACTTCCTTAATACCCGTGCATGAACTTGAGTTCCACAAAGATACTACACGTAGTACAAATATTTTAACACTTTGACTGCGGCAACACTAAACTGGAGTTTATTTCTCTAGACTAAGGATGCGCTTACAATTCACTGAAATATTGTATTTTTTAGCGTGTGTGTATCAAGTCAAGGCAATTAAAAATAAGCCCTCTTTATCGTGACTTAAATAAATGGTCTGTCTAAGTACAACTCCTTAAAGTCTTATTTTGGAAAGTGATAGTGCCTAATGGCTTAGATTCCAGCCTCGCAAATGGAGGTCTGAGATTCGAATCTAAGGCAAGCACCTTCGTTTTTTCCAAGTTATGTTCGTTTTACTTACGAATTATTACTGGATTTTACAGTGAATGTAACAATCTTAATGTAACTGCAACCCTGAAAGTACGCCATAATATACTGAAAAGCATGTACTGTACTACCAATCAGCATTTTCCCATAGTTATGGACTAAGTCTTAATAATTTTGTTATGTAACGGGTACTCTCGATTAACGCTTTTAAATTGCCGATATTGCGAACCAATTGCATGGTTCGTGGTCACGGAGAACCTGTGGGCAGGTGTTACAATAGATTAATCTATCTACTCTACGTCTACTTCCATATCACGACACATAACACTAACTGTATCTATTCGCACTGAAGCCTATTTTACGTATATATATATATATATGTATAATGTAATATAGTGTCAACATATGTGTATAATATATGGTAAATCAGAATTAATTATAGGTAATTATACAAATATCAAAATTTAATTTGTCGGGCATGCCCGAGATACGAGTTATACGAGAATGCCCGAGTCAATACTTACCTTTTGGATAATAAGGAACTCGGCTAGATCGTGTAGTCCCTTATTAAGAAATGCTTCTGTTAAAGCATTTCTGTGCTAATGAGTCACGAGCGCATAGAAAGAAGCGCGTTACATATTCAGACAAGTGTTGCCCTGTCCGACTTGTCAGTGGTGTTACCATGTGATACGATTTATGTGGAACCCCAGATATATGTATATCTCTTTATCAGCGTTATTTGTGTGGTAGTAAACTAAATATTTGTTAATGACTATTGGGTTCTTATCCTTGTTTGTGCTTGTACTAATAGATATATTAGTAAATAATTCTAAACACATTTTCTACGTTTTTATTATCGCAATTTTAGTATAAAATTAATTAATTATTATTACTTGTTAATATGAATGTGTTTTCACGATTGTGATGTTGTGATGATTAGACAAGATTTAAATATTTAAATGAAACTTAAATAAGAAACTACTTTGATGAGAATATGCACTTATATATTTTAATTTTAATATATGAAAAATAACAAGAATTTGCTAATTTATTGGTAAGACCGGGTTTTGTATACGACTTTGATTTCATAATAGTAGTATGTATTTGTTCTGGTATTGAAATGAATACTATTTTTATTTTATTGTATTATATGTGTTGTGGTGTTGTGTAACATTAAAAGATAACACAAAATATGATACTTATATCAATATATAAGTTAAACTAAAACCAAGTTAAAATATATATAAATACTGTTAAATAAATTGATCAGTAATACAAATGTGTGAAACTAAAACTTCAACAAACAGATGCACCAGAGATCTTGACATTTGGCAACAAACGTCCCGAAAGATAACAAAGAAAGTCTCAAAATCTGTCGTTCGTAAGTTAGGATACCTAGCTGTCAGTGCTGTGAGGCTCGTGTACCGGAAGTGACGCGTCTCGCCGCGGCGGCGCCGCGCCGGAAACAGCTGAAGGGTTGCACAGTCACAAATCAACTTATGAGGAACGCCACAAAAGGAAACTTTGAGCATTTCCGCCTCCCCAAGCGTGAAATCACTATCTAGACAAACGATTTCGTACCTTAAAGTCACTTGAACAGCCACCCTTATCGTCAGACGCTTTATAACAAATATTAATATATACAAAACTCTTCTTTACCAGATTGAAAATGTTTACTCATTGTTTTATTTACAAACGGTTGTTGCGTTGTATTATGTGAATCTCATCTATTGCGTGCTCTTGTTGGTTATTATCGAGATTGTAATCCATTGTCTTTCTTTGTTTTCAGGACCAGCGGTGCCGAGATATTACTACAGAGGATATTTCTTAAGATAATAATTACATTAAGCAATAAACTACAAATCCGCATGTACCTTATGTGAAATTATTAACGGCGACGTTATACTCGTTACGTTATCGTTGTTACAGGTATATAAACCAATTTATAAAGGTATGTAACTAATGTAAATAGATAATCAGAACTGTGATAATAATTGAAGACAAACTAACTTATGTGAGTGAATAAAGAAAAATGTCAAACATCATCTTGTTAGTTCATGATATGTATGGTGTATATATTTGCGTAACTTAAGCCTGTGTGTATTGTATTGTATTGGCGATGTACGAGTATGTAAATAAAATATGTGTGTTTTAACGGATTTTTATTATTTACCCTTCTTACAAGACTACATAGTACAAATTAATTGGGTTTCTTTTAATGATGTCGAGGTTTTTTTATGTGAGAAGAGTAGCAAACGAGCATGCAAACTACCTGACGTTAAGTAGTAGCAACCCATAGACATCCACGTATAACCATAAAAACGACCGAAATCCTATCTGAGCTCCAACTTAGATGCGTTGCTACTCCTGAATTTTAAGATGGTCGCCTCGCTTTAAAGTGAAACCAACAACCGCACTTCTCCAACCGAAACACAAGTAATGCTTTACGGTGGATTACGAGGACAGCGGTGGTACCTTCCCGGTCGAACTATAGTTCCCCCCATTTTTTACAGGTTTTTTTTGAAGGTATCAAACGAGAATGCTTAGAAGTGTCAAGTAATAATAAGAACTTAAAGATAAGTGGCTGCTACCGTTTAATCGGTAACCACTCCATAAACAATTGAAGTCCCATCTGTAGTCATAGATTTATATATTTATATAGATAGATTCCTGTGGACTGTGTCACCTCATATGTAGTTTAAAAGGCAAATTGAATTAATGAGAAGTAGGATATAACCATGCTTCCTACCTAACGTAGTAGCCATAACCATCATAGTTGTGATGCTGCCCTTAAATATTTAAATTGTCAAATTTATTAGGTAAACACATAGTACTGGCTTATTTGCACAGAAAGTTCGTGCTTCTATAGTATATATGTAATACATAAAGAATGATTTTTACACTCACAACTCTCCACTAAGATTTTTTGTGTTGTGGGTACTGTGGCCAACGCAAAGACAAGTGCTTAAATACCCAGACACAGAAGTCTAAATTCATCATTTAGATGACTGCCTGACGGAGAATCGAAGCCGGAACTCTGCGTATCACATCATTTTGAAGCACTTTATTATTTTCAAATATCCGTGTATATTGTAAGATGTTATTTTTGATGAATATATGAAAACTTGCCTTTATCATACCTTATGGATATGCATGGATCATAGGAAATGTAGTAAAGACAAATGAGATTTCTCACACATATAGAGAGGAGCTGCTTCCATCATTTTGTGTGCGTCATTTCGTCGCCTAAACGAAATTCGACGTGCAAGAACGATCTCATATTCGTTGAGCGTAATGTGGATATGACAACAAAATATCATTACTTTTGCATTTTTTAAATAGAAGCCGTAAACGAGCATGCAGTAGATTGAATTGTAAGAGGTTATTGATGGCTATGAAAATTCCTAACTTAGAAGAAGGGTTCTATCTAAAGTCGATCACATCACCTGTCCGTTTGATATTTATAAATCTTCTATATAGCATCCCAAAATTTTCTAAAACCGTTATTTATTGGTAGAAGAATTTGTAGAAGTAACTGGTTTACATGCTCAAAGACGCACTGAAGCGCGTTTGTGGTATTACTAGCGGTCTCATCCAACTCCCGACTATAGTTAGTTAATTTAGTGTAGATAGTAACACTATGTACCAGACTATATAAGATTTTTTTTTTCAATCTGCTGTACATATTAGATTGTATTGTTATTACATTGTATGTATTTATGCACAAAAAAAATGCATGCTTCCTTCGTATATAATTAAAATTAAATTCCTAATATTAAGGCCAAAAATCAAAATTGTGATATAATGTTCTATTGTCGATGCTCCTATTTAAAAATAAATATTGTTCATGCGTTGCTACTCCCAAGGAGTTAGATTCATTTCTAAGTGTAACATGATTGGAATCACTCCAACCGGTCAATACCATCAGGTATTTGCTACTTTTTTGTACACAAGGGTTTTTGTACCTATAGAATTTGCTTTTGCGAGATTTATCCACTTTTTGCATACTGAGGGTGGAATATTTTAAATTAGATTCCTTTCGGGTGCAACCTATCGTCTCCTGCTTTGTATTCGATATACGGCCATTATCCCCAATCTGTCACCGAGATGTTCCATATGCATGATACCTAAAATAGTTTCATCTTCAAAGAACCACCTACGAAACGTATAGTGCATGTCGCTCCTGAAATTCTTTTGATATTCAAAACGGAAAACTGTATCAATTGGGTTTACCTTCCAATATGAAAAGATATGATAAAGAAGCGATGTGGTATAGTATAAGAACAAGTATATAATATAATAAATAATTATGGTATATCTTGAAATTATTGTTATTAATTAGTAACTCCGAAACAAAAGTTTTCGTAATGGTAAAAATATATATTACATATTTTTTTACAGTTAAAGCAAATAATACTAGTAAAAATATACTTAATGCTGCAGCAGTGGAAAGAGATAGTTCAAATCAAAATTAATTTCCAGAAAGGTCGAAAATATCCATCTATGTTTAATTATCTATAATATAAAATTTTACTTACCTTTATTTATCTTAACAAACAAGCAAACTAATCATTGTCACTGCAGCTTAAGGACAAACATCGAACATAAAGTCCTACTGGAGGTCGTACGTCAGTCGTGGTCACTGATTCAAAATATCGGCAATCAAAAAATCGTTCATCTTGAATACCCGGTAATGATAAAATGTGTATAACATGTCAACCCCACTCTTAAACCAATTTGTGATTCGGTTATTGGTAATACGGTATTACTTACTTTTATACAAACAAAAATGAATGTATTGTTAAATAGATAATGTATACTGTATTATACCGGTGATACTATACTAGCGAAACTCGCCGTGACTACGAGTCACGCAACTGGTTGGAAATATCGGCATTCAAAATAAAAAAAACAGTAATGGTAAATACCCGGTACATAGTAAAAAGAATAAATTCCGCGATAATATTAGTTTAAAATCATCTAGTAAATGTATGTTGTCAACAATACGAATTTAAAAACAAGTCTCAATATTTCCGATCAAAAGTGTTTATTGCATCTGATTTATTAATAAACATTGCATTACGAAGAAAGTAGCACGTTGTAAATCAATTCGTGCAATGTATGCAGAATGACAGATATCGATTGCTTAAAACTGCATTTACGCAAAATACATGAAAAATTCGGTTGTTATTTTCGATGTAAATGAGAACTACCGCGAAGTGAAGTAATAATTCAATGTATTAAGTATTATCTGTATCGTGAAATTAGTAATTACTCAAAGTATAAACCGTAAAGTCATAAAGTAAATAATTAAATAAAAACGTTTTATATTTATAGTCTTACACTATATTCCTAGCACCGTATGTGCCTTAGATACAAGATAAGTATACAATCCGCTCTCATAATCTGCCATAAAACATTACTTGTGTTTCGGATGGCGAGGTGCGGTAGCCGGCTACACTTTGAAGCGAAGCGACAATTTTAGTCCTCAGGAGTAGCAACGTATCTACGTTCAAGCTCAGACATTTCAGTCGTTTGTGGTTGTACGTGGATGTTTATGGGCTGCGACTACTTAATATCAGGTGGTTTGCATGTTTGACAGCAGTTCTTCTCACATAAAAAATACAATGACACAGATACAAAAAATGCGTCATTTAAATTTTCTTGACCAATGCTCGCACTCGGTCTCTTCTAGGTGGTAAAGCGATATGGGTACCATTGCGCCGCATTGTTTGTGTTGCAATAAAACAAAACTTTTAGTCCATGAGATCCGAGCATGACCAAGTATTCAAATATTTAGCCGCGCGTTAGATCGACGTTGCTGGTTCATATCTCGCGCAGAGAATCGCGATCGATAATCAGGGCGGCAATGCGGCCAGCGGATATAGTACCTACCATGTGCATGGACATGGATTCCCCTTTCCTTGGATTGTTTCTGTTGTATTTATTTATATATATCAGGAGATAATATACTGGTGAACCTAATTCATGTACTAAGGGATACTCTACATACGGATATGTTTTTAGCGACACTACTAAAAATATGTCGGTTTCTGCCAATTTCGTGGAGTTGGTTACGGATGTCTATGAGCTGCGACGGCTACTAACATCAGATGGGCTGTAAGCTGATTTGTTACTTCTATGAATTAAAATATCTATTTCAGCAGTGTAGCGTTGATTTATGGTAGGTGCAGAGATACTAATGTCATGCATTCCAGCTTAGCCTTTTGGACACTTATTTTTTTGCGATTATGTTCATTTGCATTTGTGCAAAATTTTGCATGTGTGCAAACCATTGATTTATTTCCATTAACTCGTTAATATTATTGATACAAAAAGGTTTGTAGTTTCCATTACGAGATATCATATCGACTTTCCTGATTTATTGTATCAAAACATATTACAGTTTATTATCTAAATTACAGTTTAAAATCTTTAAAAAATTTACATCAGAATATACAAGGGTTTGCTTGCAAAGAACTGGAATTTGAGTTATTTTTAGAAAACAATAATTATGATA
>DWON01006320.1:0-13978 GCA_018251015.1 Phocides pigmalion okeechobee
TTCTATTTGAGATTGGACGTGGTTGTCCATGGGCTGCCGTGACCACTTAACATCAGGTGGCCTGCATGCCCGTTTCTCACTCTTTCATAATAAAAAAAAACGGAGTTGCATGTACCCTTACTACTTCACTGTATAACGTTTGATTTGTTTATATATAAAATCTGTCTGTAGTGCATGTTGTGACTACGTGTAATTGAGAGATCAGTTAGGAATAGTTCATATAAGACATTCTGTTTCTTATGATTTGCTAATTCTTGTGTTAGTAATTCAATAAATAAATAAATATAAAATAACCAACTCCGAATGAAGTTGTAAGTGTTTCGACGATGAAAAACCGTCTGTGATACTTTTCCGAGGAAGCGACAAATTATTTGGTCATATTTTGATAATTAAAATGATTAGTTCGTCTTAGTAACATATTGGCACATTTACAGAAAAATGAACGTGTCAACAAAGAAAACTATGCTTCAAGAGAATATTATAAAAAAATATTACTAGAATTTACGCCTATACGAACCAAGATTTCTATGAGAGCGGCTTTATGAAGCTACATTTTAAATGAAAAGATATTATAGTATATGACTTTAACCTATCATCATAGCGGTGTTTTATCATGGTATTCATTATTAACGATTTGTGATTGCCGATATTTCGACCCAGTTGCATGGCTCGTTATCACGGCTAAACCCATAAACAGATATTATGGAACAAAAAACTGCTTATTCGACCAATATTGTTAATCAGAAGAACTCGTGAAGTTCATGTATAAAAAACTAGCTCGGCCTTCCCTGCACAAAAGTTGATATTACGATATTCCTTTATACTTGTTTAAGTTTCCAAAATTTCTTCCTTGGCGCTTATTAACCCTATGTCAAATAACCAAATATAAATTATTCAGATGTGCATCTGTAACATATCCAATACTAATTGCGCCCCCTATTTCAACCCTCTTAAGTTTAATTTTCGCACTAAAAGGTAGCCTCTGTATGTCTGCGAGGCCTAAACTATTTCTATGTTAATTTCATCAAAACCGGTTCTGTCGTGACATGAAAACGGAACAAATATACACGCTTTCGCAATTATGATATTAAGCTGGATGGGATTTTTTTAACAACGTAATACATATATTCATATGCGCCTTCTATATTTTTTACATTCCGATAATAATAATGAACAGCATATAAAATTTTATAATAATTTTACGCGTTACGATCGCTAGATCCGTCCGGAACTGATACGAGTGTACGGTATTCCACACATTACCCGGAACCGATCATGCGATTAAAAAATGTGAAGTTTTTTCCCAACATGTAACATTTATGTATTTTACAATACTTACTCTTATTAAGGTAACTCTGTTATGTAAGTATTTTTTGTAGCGTACGTAACGTACTTCAAACTTTTTAAAGGTGAGAGAACTATAGTTCGAACTGGGAGGTACCACCGCCGCTCTCATAACTTTGAACAACTTGAACAACACTTTGAAGCGAAATGACCATCTTAGTCCTCAGGAGTAGCAACGTATCGGCGTTCGAGCTCAGATAGGATTTCGGTCGTGTTTGTGGTTGTACGTGGATGTCTATGGGCTGCGACTACTTAACATCAGGTGGATTTACATGCTGTTTGCTACTCTTCTCACATAAAAATTAAATATTATCATATATAAACTGTCATAACGTTTTAACAAGACCAGAAGTACAGACACTGTGTCCAAATTTTGAGGTAGATTAAATCAATAGTTATCACGTAAAAAACGGCATGGAGAAGCATGATTTTAAACTAATTATCGCGGGATTCATACATTTTACTATGAACTGGGTACTTACAATAAACTTTTGATTTTTGATAGCCAATAAACTAAATTTAGCCGTGTCCACGAGCCATGCAACTGGTATGATAAAATGAATTAAGAAACAAACTGACGACGATTGCTCTAAATATTATAAGACAAAATCCTCCGTTGCGTTTGTCTGTCTGTTCATGATAAACTCGAAAGACTATTGGACGGATTTTATCAGTTTTCAACAACAAGTAAAGTGATTCCTGAGAAAGGTTTTGGTGTATAATAAGTTTTTTTGTAATTGATCGAGAAATTAAATAGCCAAATTCAGTATAGTAATTCAGTCGTCGTTCGAAATAGATGTTTCTAATTGTTAGGTTTTGCAACTAGGTACTGGATACGTGTATAAAAGAAAAATAATGTAAGTAAATATACTCTATTACCCGAGCGAAGCTTGGCCGGGTCGCTAGTTTTTATATAATAGTAAGGATTTTACTGGTTGTTGGTAAAGATGCCTCTTCCTCTATTTACTCAGGCCTCAGGCTTATAAAATACGTGAGAGATTTTATGACCACTTTATCAAGATAACACTTGATACGGGTTACCTATTTTGATTGCCGAGAGAAAATTTATATTTCGAATTTTAAGCAGTCTGTGGTATTTTGAAGTGACGTTGTTGACATTTCACGTTTTTTTTTAAATTCGGTATTTTAATTAGGCTAATGATTTCTAAAAATAAAGCCGATAAGTCGAAATATTTTATTTCCATTTTGAAGTCAAGTATCAAAAGGTAAACCATGCTTGAAATTGACTAATATGAATTAATTATGATTATTAAAATAATTTTAATTTCAACTTTTAAGTATGGAGGAAAATGATTTAAAACATTTCGTTAATAAAGTATGATTAAAATAAAATAACAATACAATAAGTGGTGAGGCGGATATGACGGCATGACACAACATCATGCCGTTTGCCGTCAGGTCGCGTCGGTCTTACTCACCATGCAACACAAAATGTGTAGATAGACGTACGTCAAAAAGACAGTTAAATTCATTTAGGAATGAAATACTATTGAAAGTCCGCCCTTCCTTTTCTTTTGTCTTTCATGTCGAGGAAACTTCCGCAAATTCCTTCCTCGTATGAATGGGTGAACAACGCCATAAACGCTTGGTACAGACGATCCCTGCGCCAATTCACTGGAACCGGATCATTAGGGATGGGGCGTCGATATCGATATTTTTATGAACCGGGGATAGTCACGATTATCGATTTTTATATTTTTAATTTTTCGAACCAGTTGCATGGGTCGTGATCACGGCTCAACTCAGTGAAGTTCAAAAGTCTGATCAACTTCAGTTGGGACTTGTTCTTTATGGACTTGGTCACAGGTTCATGGGCCGCAGTAACCATTTACTGGTGGACTGTATGTTCGTTTGTTACTTGAACTAGGAAAATTGATATGGTGCGTGCTAACGATTCAATCTTCGAATTTCCAGGTGACTTCGCAACCTCACTAGCCTGACACTTTCTTCGACACCATCGCAGCTCGAGAATCTTTTTCAAAAATTCAATTTATCGTTATCTATGATCTTATACTCGTATCGTCGCGAAATTTGTACACTTTACTATTTACAGGATACTTAATTATTTATTTTTTTCAATTTTTGATTGCCGATATTTCGTACCAGTTCCATGACTTGTGGTCATGGCTAAACTTAAATATCGACAACTAAAAATCCAAAAATCGTTTATCGTGAGTACCCGG
Source organism: Phocides pigmalion okeechobee (assembly GCA_018251015.1). Classification (NCBI taxonomy): domain Eukaryota; kingdom Metazoa; phylum Arthropoda; class Insecta; order Lepidoptera; family Hesperiidae; genus Phocides; species Phocides pigmalion. The sequence goes on from DWON01006320.1 coordinate 3,549, forward strand.
TATATAGTGAACCGTCTTAAGCTCAATATCACGCGGATAATGTTAAAACATTGAAATAAATTAATGAGCGTACTAAAACATGTGACTGTTGAGGCCATATGGCCTACATTTCGACTTCCTTTAATTAAATATGGTCTATTAGGTTCAAGGTCTGAACTGAGTTATGATATCTGTATTTGTAAATGTACAGTGACCTTGATTTTTTTTGCAAACTAGATCAATGATAACTGACTCTTTTTATTGTCTTTTTAAGTATATCTTTACATCATTTTGTTCATAAGAACTGGGTTTTAATGTTTCGATAAAGTAACAGATGGTGTGAATATGTATATTTGTTAAATTTTAGAGTGTCTTAAGACTAAGACTTTTGTGATTTTTCATAGTACTTGCATTAGAAATAGATGTTGATAGTAAACAAATTTAATTATTATAGGGAACACACTTTTTATAATGTTTTTTTTTTTCATTTTCATAAATAATTTTTAATTATTATAGCAAATTTATATTTGTATAGTAATGAAAATTGTTTTCTATCAAATAATTACGGTTTCACTGCAGAGTACGGATATTTTTTAGGAATGAGAGTTGGATCAACAACGGTGGGGAATTGCCGATTTTAAGACTTCAAACATATTTCAAAACTTTATGTATTTCTCCCAGAGATTTGGTAAAGACGTTTTCCTTTACCATTAAAACAAGTGATAATTAATTTCTAATATACCTACGAGCCATTCCCATGAGCTTATCAAGGATTCGAAAAAGAATCTGAACCACTAGGCTAACACAAATAATTAAAAAAAAATACAAATATACATATACATTTAACCTAATCTTCTTTGTTGGTATTTTTATTTATTACCTGCTTTTACTTTTATTTACCTATAATAAATTTTATATAATGTATTTATAATTATATATATGCATTGTTTAACCTTTTTATACTATTATGATTTCATCGAATACATTTCAAGTAGGTTGTATTTTAAAAAATATTAGGAAAGACTATCGATATAGTGTCACCTGCCAACATCTCTGTGCCAGAATGCGGTGCAGTAAGTCAGTGAATGAACAACTGCAAAGCTTACTCATGTACCACCTGCCATCCCTTTCACTCCTATAGCTAGAGTTCGGAGCGAGTGAGACAGAAAACCAAAAAAACCTTAGGATTATAAAGCTGTAAAGTTGAACGAGTTTTGAGCTTTTAAAAACAGTGGGTCCTTGTTTGAGTTTTGTTGTGTTGTGTGTTGATGGAAGCAGAAAGGTATCGTTCTACTAATGTTTTTGATCATTTTCCAGTCGGAGCCTTTGATAACATTTTTATAAAAAAAAGTTTGAGAAATCAACTTTATAATTTATAAATTACAAAAGATAAGGTAAAATTATTTTACTCTTTTTAATAATACTTCTTTACGCTAAAATGCAACCGATTATGTAAAATTCGTGATATATTTGACCAATCTGTAATTTCGTGCTTGAAGTAGAAAAAATCTAGTCTATGGGTTGGAAAAATTTATGGTTTTTACTGTATAACAGGTATTTACGCTAAACGATTTTTAACCGCTTATGTTTCGAATCACGAAGTCACTGCCTAGCTCTGGCGGAGGAAATTGTTGCCAGATGCTAACCGTAGACTAATCTGTCTATGTTTTGCTCATTTTTCTTTTTTGCCTTCCATGTGCAACTACACTATTTTTGACTTACATAAACGCATATACATATTAAAATTAAAATTATGTTTTTATAGATTTGTGATTTTTTTAATTGTAAAAGAGTAAGAAACGGGCATGCAGGCCACCTGATGTTAAGTGGTCACTGCAGCTCATGGACAACCACGTCCAATCTCAAACAGAACAGAAGTTCTATTTAAAGATGGACGCGGAAGCGTTCCTAATCTTGAGGACTAAGATGATCGCCTCCAATAATGTGTATCCTCCAATGTTGTGTTATGAGTTTTTAACACAACTGATGTATTTTAGTTTGCGTAAAGCGCATTCGGTTTATACACGTTGGTTTGATGTAAATCTTTTGGGTTACGGTCGAACACAAGTGTTGTTTAAGTCGGCGTTACAAGACTGCGGGCGTACACAGACGCTGCGTATTCGTAGACGCTACACGGATGCGGCCAAATACGACAATTGCATGAATTGTCGACGTATCTCGAGTTTAGAAACAACAGCTCCAGTCTAGTGCCACCGCCCGCAATGTTAATTTGACATAAGGGCGCCGTAGTCAAAGTATTAAAGAAATTGAATAAAACTGCTAAATCATTAACAGGCTTTTGAATCCGCCATTTTCACCTTTATAGAAAATTTAACCTGAGAGCTTTAGCGTCGTAAACTTATCCTTATATTATTTTGAAAGGTGGGAGAGCTATAGTTCGATCGGGGAGGTACCACCGCCTCCCTCATAATCCACCGTAAAGCATTACTTGTGTTTCGGTTGGCCAGGTGCGGTTTCCGGGCCAACATTGAAGTGAGGCGACTATTTTAGTCCTCAGGAGTAGCAACGCATCTACGTTCGAGCTCAGATACAATTTCGGTCGTGTTTGTGGTTGTACGTGGATGTCTATGGGCTGCGGCTACTTAACATCAGGTGATTTGCAAGCTCGTTTGCCACTCTTCTCAGATAAAAAGAATAGAATAATGGTATTTATAACCAAAGTTACTCAAGAATAGGTTTCTGTTTGGGCGAATCGAGCCTTAATTAATGAATTCCTACTTTCTATTCCTCTTAAGGCTGTCTGTTAACACGGTAACAGGATTGAAAAATAAACAAGAAAGACTGTGTAGGTGGATAACACTTTTATACCTAATAATTACTTCACTCCTTATAGAGTAGGTGGTGAGAGTTCCTTTCACCTGTCTAGTTTTGGACCTAAAAATGGTTTTGTTAACTTCAAAGTCTCAAACTCGAAAGTTCAAAAAATACACAGGCCTTTTTGTCACTTGTCTTGGGGGCACGCTAATTCTCGAAAAGTTGTAAGTCCCTAATTTTTGTGAGGGTACGACTATTGTGTTTTAGGAAAAAACGGAACGAAATTGACTTTTTAATGGTCTCCTTTTTTCTTAAATTTATTTTAATTTCATATTTTTACTCCTGCATTTTTTCATTATTTTTTGGCAAGTTTTAGATATTTTAGAAATGTCCATTATGGACTCACCCCTCCCCCTTCACAAAAAGTCCTACAGATAAGCAGGCCCTCTATTGTCAAGTGTCTCAAACACGAATAACACTTTTAACGACTTTTGATAGCCGATATTTCGAATCAGTTGCATGGCTCGTGGTCACGGCTAAAGTGAGTTTCGCGTAAGCAAAATAAATTCCGCGATAATATTAGTTTAAAATCACAAGTTTTTTGATTCGTACTCAGCCGAAAAAATGTTTAGATTAATCTCTTACTCTTCTAAGATATATACTCTAACATATGTTTTGCACATGTGCGTTGAAACTAATTGCTTTTTGTAATTAATTTGTTCACTTTTTCGATATCGTCTGCTAAGATTCGTTGGGATTTTTGAAATATATTACTGTAACCTAAGTTTCAAGTTTTAGTAATCATTTTCGCGAAGACGTCTAGATTTTCAAAAGGCATAGTTTAAAAATATATCTATATTTTCATCCCCGATATTCAGAACCAAACTGATACATATTTACCTAATAAATAAACTTTATCGCAACTTGCCGTATGAAAATAAAAACCAATCGTTCAATGCAGCAAGCGTTCTTGGTACCATGCCACATGGACATGAACACCCTTTAGCTTGTTTAGGTTAGACTTTTATTACAATTAGTTTTGAGGTTTCCAATATTGTAATTAAAATGTAAATAAAGATATGTATTTTAATTAGAACTCAAAATGAAAATCTTTTTATTCAAAGTACATTCTTTACAGAATTCTTTTTGAACGTCAATAAACTACCACCGACTGTAAGGTGTTTTGTTTTGTAGAAAAGGCGGCGAAAGAAACTCCAAGAATCAAAGATTAGGAAATTAAATCCTTATTCGATGAATAGATCAACTTCATCTTAGTTCTTTCGTTTTCATATTTCACTAAAAGATAGTCTTTATGTGAAATTTCGATATGTGGTACCATCTTTTTCGAGTCCCGCCGTGTCGTGACATCGAAAAATAGCATAATATCAACATCGTACCTTACACGATGATAATCATTACTTTTTATAAAACAGTTTCGTGATTAACTTATCCCACAGCTGGGGAAAGATCTAAGGACAGAATTAGTTTTTATGTGAGAAGAGTAGCAAACAATATAGAAACCGCCTGATGTTAAGTAGTCGCAGCCCACAGACATCCACGTACAACGACAAACACGACTGATTCTATCCGAGCTCGGACGTAGATACGTTGCTAGTCCTGATGACTAAGACGGTCGCCTCGCTTCAAAGAGTAGCCGGCAATCGCACCTCTCCAACCGAAAGACAAGTAATGCTTTACGGCGGATAATGAGGGCGGCGGTGGTAATTTTCCGGTTGAACTATGGCTCTCCCACCTTTAATCATAGTGTTAGACATAGTCCATTATGTCCAAGCGCGGTATTAAAACATTAAGAACTCTTTTGTATGCAGGGTTCCTTATAAAATTTTACTTCACCGGTCAAGCCAGTCATACTAAATCTGTTTTATAAATTTTATAATAGATAAATTTTATAAATATTTGTAATATATATATATATATACACACAATGTAATACATGGACAATAATTACACTTACCCCGAAAACAATAACAAATTCGCGGCAAAACTAAGCATGGCGCAAACCCGTTCGCGTATCAACGCTCCATGCGCGGGTCATTGCTCCCAATATGGCGCTAAAATAGAACGAAAGAATGCCCGCCATTTTAATTCTAACCTCCAAAAACTATCGTTTCACAATTGCATCGTAAACAATCCACACTTCACACTTACTTTATTATCACTTTTCTTGATAAAAAGATTGTTGATGTTGTAAGCTTTAACTTCGAGGTTATATTTCGTAAAATGTCACACAAGACAATTGGTAATTGAGATTTTATAATGTTTAGTATTCTAATCTAATGATATATATTTTTTAAATAATAATCGAACATTGAGCATTTGAAGAGGGCCTTATAAGAGGGCTATTAGGTGCTGTAGGCATATGAATTAAAAGAATTAAAAGATATTTATATTTAGGTCTGTCATTCCTATTATAAATTATATAATCTGTGACTTGCACACAGACTACGTTTGCCACATAATTGATTTAGTTATAATTCATATATTAATAAGTTAGTATCAAGATATAACTTTATATGTATATCACGTTTTTCACAGGTCGTATCTTTCAACATGTGGAAGTATAAAAATAAAATGGTAGGTAAATAATAACACGTATTGTTTTACTGGATATAAAATTAATATAAAGCCAAGAAGTATACATTAAAGCTTACATAGTTACAAAAATATCGTAAGTGATAAAAAACAAAATTCGCAGCAAAAAGCGGTAGCGTTGACAGCTAATAAGGCGCCAACCGGCAGCCGCTGTCAAGTTTAAAAGGCAAAGATATCAATCGCCATTCAGCCAAGTGAGGCGTATTCATAAAAAAACAATTGCTAAATCAATAAATCATCTGAGTTTATTCGATTGACATTGTTAAAATCATCCCTTTGGGGTCAAAAACCTCGTTCAATTGGTGCGAGTAATGAAGGAATTTTAACATGGCTGTCATGCGGGTACATAGTAGACGGTTACTCACTAAAACGTAATCAATGAATCGGGTGTGATTCTGAGGATTATACGTGGCTTTTTATTTGTGTGGCTTAATACCGTTGGACATTTCTCAGAATTACTTTGTGAGCGCCATTTGCAACGCGTGTTATTGCAAAGATTATGCCGACTGACAATATTGTGTACGATTTACGGCGTACAGCGAGTTTTAGTCACCGTTTGTAATAAGAATTATTTGTAAAATTAATTGCAGTACTTTCATTTTTGCTTCGTCAATACAAGTTTGTTGGGCATTAAAAACACCTTGTCAGGTTGTTTTCAAATCGGTCATAGACTTCAAAAATTTAACGTCAGCCATTTATCTATAATAATAATGAGTTGCATAAGATGCCCTACAAGCATGAAAGCACGTATTAAATTTCATCACCAATGGTCACCCATCCAAATCCTGACCGCGCTTGACGTTGCTTATCTTTATCATAAATTTTCGATTTACACAAGTAATTCGATGTTTAAACGAGTGCCATTTATTGATAAAATTAGATGGAATGCTTGACGCGACCTTCAAACACGAATTCACGTAAAAAGCTTTACATCCAGCGGTCATCCAAATATTAACCGCGCTAGACGTTCCTTAACTTAGTCAATTATTTATGACAAGTAACGAGGCCATACACGCTAAGCTATTTTAAAAAGTAGCCACAATATGAAAGCTCTTAATCAAGTACTCGAATAAGAAAAGTTCTTATTAAGCTCATTCGATGACACATCAGCATAAAGCGTGGGTGGTGTAAAACTTTTAATTACTCCGACAAGCTTTAATTAACAGTCAATAGAACCCACGCTTTAAAATTGGGAATTTGAACTCATCATTATAAGTAACAGCTTAGTTCTAATACGACCTCTTACACGAGAAGTCTGAGGTTCGAATCCCTGGCACGTCTGTTTTTTCCAAGTTATGTATCTTTTGGAAATCATCACATGCTGTACGGCGAAGAAAAACATCGGTGAATTTTACCAATTCGTACTTGGGCACTTATCTCATAAGTATCCCCAAAATAATTTCGAAATTACTGAAAACTTGCCATAAAAACTAGAAAAAGAAAATTTTGTTTATGTGAGAAGAGTAGCAAACTTACATGCAGACCACCTGATGTTAAGTAGTCGCAGCCCATAGACATCCACATACAACCACAAACACGACTGAAATCCTATCTGAGCTCAAACGTAGATACTTCGCTGTTCCTGAGGACTAAGATAGTCGCCTCGCATCAAAGTGTAGGTCACCGCACCTCTCCAACCGAAACGCAAGTAATGTTAGCAGCAAATTTCATAATCCGCCGCTTACAATACTTGTGTTTCGTTGTTGTACGTGGATTTACTGTTGTATGTGGATGTCAGCCCTCATGGGCTTACATCCACGTACAACCACAAACACGACTGAAGTCGGGCGTCGGTGGTACCTCTCCGGTCGAACTATATTTTGAACCCTTAAGACTTGCTATAATGATACTCTGATCTCATCATAGTTTCTAAAAAAATATAAATATTACAATACATCCTTTCATTAAACCATTCACACTTCGCCTTATTTATTTTACAAGGCGATAATTACATTATGGCTCTATCTGATCCGAGGCTATCAATCACTTCAAAGTCATTAATTGGATTCATTTCACTTTTACTGCCACAAAAAACAAAACAAAATTTTATTTAGACTGAGTATCCAAGAGTTACGAGTCGCTCAACGCACTATGGAGAGGACTATGCTTGGCGTTTCTCTACGAAATCGAATCAGAGATGTGGAAATTCGTAGATGAACCAAAATCACCGTTGTTTTTAAAATGCTTTTATTAGCATGGATTGTATCTATGCATGCATAATCTTCGAGCATAATTTTTAGCAATTTCCTGATGTCTGATTAATTTGAAACTTTGCACACGTATCAAGGACCGATGACAATGTAATAATATGAAAAAAAAATATATTATAAATAAAAAAGCGTGTTTTTACAGCGCATTTTTTTCTTATTTATACTTTTTTAGTTGGATTTTTATAAAAACGTGTTTTTTAGTTTTTTTTTAACTATTATTTATTCTTATGAGAGAAGAGTAGTAAACGAGCATGCAAACCATCCGATGTTGAGTAGTCGCAGCCCATAGACATCCACGTAAAACCATAAACACGACTGAAATCCTATTTGCGCTCGCACGTAGTTACGTTACTACTTCTGAGGACTAAGATGGATGGAAACACAAAAAATGCTTTACGGCGGATCATGAGGGCGGCGGTGGTACCTCCCCGGTTCTACTAAACTGCACTCGGCCGGTCTGGACTGTGGCCTTAGCATTCTAAGAGAAAACTCTTTAGCAGCGGTGGGATATTAATGAGTTAAATACGACCATTAATTAAAACACACTGACATAAATACAAACAACAATGGATAATGGATATTGCGACATATGTAGGTACTAATTTAACCCAAAATTTATTATAACTGTATTTATTTTGTAAATAGGTTAATGGTGTCCATTGTTTTCATACTTCGCTGTTTCGTATAATGTAACCAAATACTCGTAGATAATTAAGTTTAAGTTACCAAACTGTTTTTTTTAAGTTGTTTTAAAATATTATGAGTTTTAAATATAATATTATGGACTTTTAATAAGATATTATGGAGTTTAATAAAAATGTTATGGAGTTTAAATGAATTATTATGGGCTTTAAATGAAATATTATAGACTTTAAATAAGATATTATGGATTTTAAATAAAATATAATGATTTTTATTTTTAAAAAATGTATAATATAAGAAAAATAGCAAAGGAACTGGCAATAATATGTGATAGAACTATAAGTAAGCCCAGGAGAGTTGATGTAAATAACAAATACCCGTAATACAAAATTGAGTGCGTAAAAATACAGTTAGTGTTGTGAATTGATATGGAATCCAAAAACGGAAAACAAACTAGACTTAGGGTAAAATTAGTCTACCAGGAGAACCTTTGCAGTTCTCCCTGATCACTGTTAAGCCATGACCACGATCAATGCAACTTGTTCGAAATATCGGTAATTATAAATCGTTAATCTTGAGTCCCCGTTACATAACTAAATCTTAAATTCAGGTGGCTTGGCCGTTTAGTACTCTTCCACATAAAAGCTCTTTTAAACCATTTAAGTAAGCTCCAAGAGCTTTGTAAGTAATGTTTGTAAGTCTAGACTTATGATAATAAAATAAACTTGATTCCAACTGCACAAGCGCGGTATAACTCATTTGAACCCAAAAAGGAATACAACAGATCTGTTCAAACGCACAGAGTTGATATTGAGTAGAGTTTCTTATCATTTATTAATTACTCGCTATTCCCTCTGATTTGCCCATTGTCGGTATCTCCAATACCAATTTTAATGCTGGTTACAATATATAGAATAATACTTTAAATCATTTTTCATTTTTTATCGAAAATGACCATAAAATATTCAGACTAAAAAAATTACATCACTCGTATCGCCGTGACAATCCATGCAACTGGTTTAAAATATCGGCAATCAAAAATAAAAATCGTTAACCTTTAGTACTCGGTACATAATCCAAACTGTAATTGATCTATGTGTATATGGCAAATATATTTAAAAATTGGGGTGCTTTACATGCGTAAGAGAACCCAAAATAATGTTTTTTCATTTTGTACGTTTGTCTGTATGTCTGTATGTATGTTTGTGCACACTAATCTCAGAAATGATTTATCTGAAGCAGTCTTCAGTATTATATTGTGATGGACTTCGCTTAATTTAGTGTTTTTTTATTTAAACCGGTTAACAAAATAAAGAAGTTATGTCAATTTATGTAACACGTGAACGAAGTCGTGTGCAAAAGGTCGTAAATGTATAAATTCCGGAATAATATTAAAATATTCTCTCTATTTATAATTCTAACATCGATATTCTAATATTATATTGACGTTTCGTGACATAAATATATTTAACCCATTTCATTCAGAGCTCTGTATGATGTATGCATGACATCATAAATGCAACTAAATATTATCACGTACTATTTCTATTTAATATTTAATCTGTGGTCACTCGAACACCCACATTGTGATACCATCTAATACGAAACGAAATGCGTTGGATTACATTTTCACTCCTGTATTAAAAAAAATCAAAATGTCAAGTTAATTGTATCGGACGGCCAAATTACCCGGAATCTGGTTAAAAGAAAAAAGTTTTGTCTATGGCCCTGTCGTTTAATTAGACGGAAAGGTTCGAAATTTGAATTAATGGGACGGCTCGTATACGATTTGGTTGAAGACACTTCCATAATGATTTGTTTTTTTTCTTTTTGTAATAGGTTTTATACGACCAGTAAATTTAACATTGGTTTATATTTTATAGCCAATCTTTTTTATCTGTGATCATCATCAACTCATTACTATGTCGCTACTGGGCGGTTTGTATAGCCGGCAATCGTAAAGAACCTGTAAAGGCGGGGTGTAAACTATACTTTGACCGGGGAGGTACCATCGCCGTCCGCATAATCCGCCGTAAAAAATTATTTGTGTTTCGGTTGGAGAGGTGCAGTTGCCTACACTTTGAAGCGAGGCGCCCATCTTAGTCCTCAGGAGCAACGTATCTACGTTCGAGCTCAGATAGCATTTCAGTCGTGTTTGTGGTTGTACGTGGATGTCTGTGGGCTGCGATTTAACATCAGGTGGTTTACATG
>DWON01006321.1:0-13977 GCA_018251015.1 Phocides pigmalion okeechobee
CGACGCCAGCGTGCTGTTGCCACCACCCGACCACCTGACACAAGCACATTTGTTGCAAGTTTTTATATACGATACGCCTAGACTTTACTAGACTAGTCGCCTAGAGTATATTCATCTACGAGCGGTCACGCATTCAAATTCCGATATCAAAGCCTAGGCACCCCAGGCATCTGACAAGATTTAATGGTGATTCTCTATATAGCCAGTGAGCCAGCAAATCGTTTTGATGACTAATTCGCAGACAATAAACCGTAGATGGTTTTATCAGCTGTCACAACCACTAAATATGAAATGAATCGAAACCCTGTTGGCTTTTTCTATGCAAAGAATGCGTGTGAAAAATCTTGCAAATCTGTACAGATGCAGTTGTACGAAAAATGATCACAAATATACTAGTACAAATTGCATTACAATCTTAATATAACCAACATGGAATCTCTTACATTGTCACACCGTAGCGATCTAAGGAGTCTATTTGATTGCTTCTTTTACGTTTCTCACATACAAAGTTATCTCTTTAACATTAGATTTATAACTTACGGCGCTTGTGGAGGTGAAGTCTTGACGCGTTGTGGGGAACGCACCATGTTCTGAGATTTCTGTGTGCCCCCGTTGTTGAAACGAGTCTGATTGTTACCTCCTGCCATTGCTCCGGGACCTGCAAGTATTAAAATCAAAATATTTTATTCAAAGTAGATTCTTTACAGAACTCTTTTTGAACGTCAATAAGCTGCCATCGCTTCAAAAGGTGTTCCGTTTTGGATTAGAGGCGTCGAAAGAAACTCCAAAAGTAAACATATATAAAAAAAAATATTATTGCTAATACAATAATAAAATTTTTGTTATTACTATTATATAATATGAGACTTTGTTCCTGTTTAATTGATGCTAAAACTACTGATTTAGACTACCTCAAATTTTGTACACAGAGTACCTGTCCACTCTCGTTATAGGCAAAATGGGATTATCTTAACTAAAATTATTTTAGTAATAGATCAAGTGACAATTCAAATTGTAACTTCATCGAATTATCACGCTATATTATCTTCACATATTGCCAGGCTGTTATTTTTGTAAATAATCTGTTTCAATACAGTTTACGATGGGCCTATACCCTAAACACAGGGTACCTATACCCTAAACGCAACTTATAATGGGCATCTAGACCTATATTTTGCAGAACAACCTGATAAGACTAGTTTTGATTATTAATTACCTATAACTTTGAAAAATTGGTGGTGCATATGCTGATATGGGCTGAGGCTGGGTCGCTGGACCCAAACCACAAGCCGCAAGTGTTTAACACCTTGATCGCGACGTTCATATGTTAGATCAGGTCAGTTTTGCGGGAGGCGGCATTAAACTAGAGCTTAATTGGCTAGACTGAAGATGCGCCGGCAATTCACTGAAATCTGTGTATCATCTACGAATACACAGGCGTTTCCTCTCGCAGTCTTAGCTCCGACGTAAACACTTGTTCGCCCGTAATCCATACAAATTTGTCGGTACAACACAGGTGTGTAGGAGCCACAAACGCCTCGCGCCCAGAATTACACAGCGGTGTTGTAACCACAGGGAAAGTGTTAAGGTTACATATTACCACTAGGCAAGGCTTACAATGCTAATACTGTATTTTTGTTATTGTAAATCGGAGATACCTGTGTTGGGGTTGGTGCGACGGTTGGTCGCGACGCGCGTCCGCGAGCTTGACCGCTGCGTGGTGTTCGTGAAGTCGGTCGTCACGGGTGTCAGCGGCCGCGGCTTCTGCGTCGTCTCTTGCCTGCAAACGGTCACTAAACTTTCATTCACTGTCCGTTCTCAATTAAGAGCTATAGGTCTACAGGCAGGTACCACTGTCGCAATCGTAATCCGCCGTGAATAGACCCTTTTGTTTCGCTTGAAGAGATGCGGTTATCGACTCGCAGTGATGTACGACCTCAGATACGACTCAGATCAGTCCTATTTAAGGTTGTATATAGGAGTATATGGACAGACTGCTGTCCATATAATCACTGGATTATTTAATATCAGAAGGCCTGAATAATCTTTTGCTACTCTTCTAACATAAAAACATATAGAGATAAAATATATTCGAATAGGGGAATTATATGTTATTACTTTATAATATGTCAATGAATTTAAATATTATCTCATTGATTAAATAATTTAATCTGTTTTAGGAACAAATAAAAACTTAATTATATTTGGCCTCTAATCAGTAACACTTATTTTTGTAGCTATTTTATTTAAACATAAGTTAAATAGATTTTACGTTGAGTTTTATAACAAAGTTGCAGATTTTCTGTTCAATGTATTTATCTACTATTCAAATAAAGTGATTGAAAAAAAGACAAAAATAGACACATATTAAAGGATAATAACCAGATAATTATCCGATTGCTATCGGATAATAAACATTACCTTGATAATTTGCAACCCTACAATGCATTGTTCTGTAGTCTGCCAGTGACATGGACCTGTTCAATGAACGTATTGGTTAAGGTTCAATGTCGTTCACGTATGAGCTTGTAGGACACTGTTCACTCAAAGTCGTCAACTCATTTAAAAAGAATCACTTAAAGTCGTCTCTTATTATTATTTTTTTGGCAGAAAAATGGCAAAGGAGCTTGTGAATAGCAAATAAGCGAGTTCACTTAATGTTAAGTGGCGGTTGCAGCATAGAAAATACAATAGTAGGGTTGCAGTCCATGGTAACCCTTATCCAATTTTAAACAGATCTTAATGCTATCTGCGATTGAACATATTTATGTAGAATCGCACTCGTATCTTAGGAGGTTACTACTCCTGAAGATTAAAATTTTCGCTTCGCTTGTAAAAGTGGCAGTGGCGGACATTCGCACCACACCTATCGAATTATTAGAATTATTTAAAGGCCGGGTGTGATACTGGACCGTGGACCTACAGTTCAATCACTGATAAATCCTTCCTTTTTATTATTTTATTCAAATGTAAGATTGTATAACACAGAAAGGTTTGCGATATATATTACGCTTAATCGCCTCTTAGATACACTATGATTGCAGGACAAAGATTGTAGAAGATAAAATGAACAATAAACAAGGAACAGGGTAAAATACAGGTCCCCCACTACTGAAGCTGGTGGGGTCGTTTCCGCATGTTTTGTAGTGCCGCAAAATCTGCGCAGACGTCGTTTAGATCTTCTGTGTGACCTTTATCACTGTATTCGTCGTCAATCCGTGACTTCCACATTCTGAGTACGGGTCTCTTTTTTTATGTTTTAAGAGTAGCAAACGAGTATGCCAACAACCTGATGTTAAGTATTCGCAGCCATCGACATCGACGACGACGACTTCAAAAACGACTGAAATCGTATCTGTGCTCCAACCTAGATACGCTGCTATTTCTAAGGTGGTCACCTCGCTTCAAAGTGTAGCCGGCAACCGCACCTCTCCAACCGAAACAGAAGTAATGCTTTACGGCGGATTTTGATTCTCAAAATGAGAAGGTTTGAGCCATAAACCACCACCCTGGCAAACTGCAGATTGGAAAGGATCAATCTGCACTTCATCAAAATACCAGTTCATAACTTATGTACTACTTCGAAATCAGTAGAGAAGTGAGGGTTTCAACAATACTTTGTATAAAAATTTATCTGCAAAAACAAAATCTCACCTTGTCTTTTTCACCTGAATATTGCTCGAGAGTTTTTCCAGCGTGATTTCGCCAGTGACTCTGTCTATAATGAGCACACATTCTTTTGTGTATGGTCGTTGATTTCCTTTAAACACCGTTTGGGGGACTCCGGCACCATCTGTGGATGTGGTAAATAGTTCTATTTGATACAAATAGTTACTACTTAATGTAAACATCAGAATGAAAGAAAAAAAATTGTTTTGATTTGTAATAATGGACTACTATATAATTATAAATTCATAGGCTGCCTGGGTTCAATAAATAAAAGTAAGACATTCATTATATTAATATAAATGAATGACTCTTGAAGATTAATACAACTATTATAAAAAGTCTTGATTGGTCATCACATATCTACTCTTTCTCAAATCTGTTATTTAAATGTAGTGAACTTTCGAAAATTTGCGAAAATCAAAAACAAATACTTTATAAACGTTTTTAAATATATCACTTTCACTGCGGCGCTCATAGAATCAACATTACATAGAATCAACGTTGCGGGAGGCAGTTCTAAACTGGACCTGTTTTCCCTAGACTGGAGATGCGCCGACAATTCACAAAAATGTTATATATTTTAGCATCCATGTAGCATCTACGAATAAATGAACGTTGTTTATGCGGGTAGTCTTTCAGCGCCGACGTGCATAAATACAGCGCTATTGTTCGCCCGTAATCCATAGATTTGTACGTGCAACGCAGGTGTGTACAAGCCACAAGCGCGTAGCAATGCGCGATACAAGCAATTACCCAAAATTATATTTCTATTTACCATCATTCTTACCTAAATGTGGCACTGTCACTGTCACTTGATTGTTCGTTCCAACGTCCACTGTGGCCATTTTGTTCACGTCAACTGAAGCTGGCTTGAAATCATCTAAAAACAACAGAAAATTGTATTCAAAAACTTGATAAAGATATGTTGACAATCTAAAGTAATGAGTTGCCTTTGATCCAGTGTTTCATGACCCTGACTGCAATGGCAGAGGTTGTTGGTTCGATTCTCACTCAGGACAAATATTGTGTGATGGTACTTAAATATATTTTAGAAATATATATTATGTTTATCAGTAGTCTGATCACTGAACTACATACTGTATCTAGGTTCAGATTGCTATAGGTGATCTTATTAAAAAAAAACATGATATTGATTTCAATAATCATCAATTTACTCATCAGTACTGATCAATACTGTTAAATTTAGCTCTCCTTTCTGAGTGGGAAAAGGGTGTTCTACTGTCAGTCTTAGCTCTCCTTTCTGAGTGGGAAAAGGGTCTTCAATTGTCAGTCTTAGCTCTCCTTTCTGAGTGGAAAAAAGGTGTTCTACTGTCAGTCTTAGCTCTACTTTCTGAGTGGAAAAAGGGTGTTCTACTGTCAGTCTTAGCTCTCCTTTCTGAGTGGAAAAAGGGTGTTCTACTGTCAGTCTTAGCTCTTCTTTCTGAGTGGGAAAAGTTATGGTTAAAATCCAAATTGTAACCAAGTGTATAATGGTGGACTTTACATAATTATAAGACTTTCACAAAGAACTGTAATGTATTAATGAAAAACAGAATAGTTAAATATGCATATATAATTTTTTTATCAATTACTTTAGTTATGTTTCATCTATAAACATGTTAACTACTAAAGATTTGTTTTCAATTGTGATCAAAAATTTAATTTTCCTATACTTACATTTAATAGTATGATATTGTGACGTCTTGTTGTTGGTGAAACTCGTTCCTAATTTGAGCTCCCTCACTTCATAGTTCAGACTATGTTTATCGGCCATGTCTCCCCACCTGCCATAAGCTTGAAAGCTAAAAAAGGAAAATATCTTTAGTATTGTTGTATTTTTGGTTTTTTCTTTTGTGAAGTATCACTTCAGTGTCTACAACCTTAAAATTCTTAGTAAGGAATGGGTTATAGAGCTTGGCATGAAGATTAGAGGATGAAATTAATTAGTGTAATGATAGTGATCCCTAGTTCCAAATCCAAAGTAGACCAAATCCATTGCCAAGATATTATTAATCAATTACATAATTTGATTATGCAAATATAAAGCCTCTCAAATATGCACTTATAACATTAACACTTGCAAAGAAGTGGTGCAAAGAATCATGTGCCCATAATAATTGTTACAATTCCATTAATGTAATATAATTACTGTTGCTATAATTATTACAAAGCCATAGTTCTTTATAATCCATAATGTAACAATTCATGAAACAGCTTTATACAGTTCAATTTTACTGTAATGATGCAAGTTTTAAATTAATATGACATTACAATATAAAATTAAACAAGTTTATCAATTCTCACAATTAACCATATTATTAATTGTTGTATATGAACTGATAATACTCGTGTATGTAGATAAATAATTGATAAAATACTGTAAACATGGAAAGTAATATTTTATGTGAAGTAGCAAATGTAACAGTGTTTGTAATATTATTCTCATGAATATGCATGTATAATAGTGCAAATAACTATTGTTATATTAAATTTTACTAATAAAAATAGCAAGTAAAGTGGAGTTGCTGACAATGTACATTCACTTCACTTCTTTACATAATCATAAATGAAATGTTAACTTTTCAGTTTTTAGTACGTCTATCATCACTTAACACTTAGTTATAGTGCGATTAGTTCTATGCATACGTATTACATTCACTCCAATACAGCTGACAAACTGATACTATTAAATTCTGTCACAACAAATATTCAGCCATACTTCCCATACGAATTTTGTAATAAATTTTTAACATACCAATTAAACTTTCAAAACATAGTATAGTTTGCACAATACAGCCTCTGAAAACGCTATAATGTAACAAAATATGGCAAGCAATACGATAAATCTTACTCTACCTTAGATTATTATTCCACCAAGGTTACACGTAATCTATTCTGCGAAAAGAAAAATCATAATCAGTACAATATGTGTTTTAAGATGTGGATTATTGCTCTGATATTACGAAGGACGTAAAAACTCTAATCAACGTATAAATCAACTCTCCATATTACTATTCTTACGACCTACTTCCCATGACGGATCTCTGGGCTCGCTCGGACACGACATTTGACAGCTGATGGGATGACTGTGACAGTTCTAGTGCGTTCCATAATAACCTAGAGGCATATAGCACAGTGGTTTCATTTGTTCATGCTTTTTATAATTAAAACACTTAGAATTAAGACACAGTGTAACATAGCATGGATATATAAGAACATCCATATTTATCATGTAGTTATGTAGCATTCTTTGATAAAAAATTTAATAGTAAATCTCTTTAATTTAATTTACTAGTAAGTATTACAAATTAAAACATACACTGACCTACAACTAATTATCTGTAGTCTCAACATTACCGTCTCAAAAATAATGTCACTTTCATGTCATATGTCAATGAAATGGGATTTGTTTTATTTATTCGTTTTCATTATCGTTCGTATTGAGGTGTATATCTGTTTATTAAAATAGCATATAAAAATTTGTAACTGCTGAAATTGTACTTAAACTTATTGCCATAGAAACCGTGAAACAAATGGCGAAGAAATCAATAATCTTAGACGTGGATCCCTCGATCATGGAGAAAAATATGAGAATTATAGAAGTACGATTTAACTAAACACATGTAGTTATAAAGATTTAGATGCGAAATTACTGTTTACCAATTACGGTATTGTTTTTAACTTTCCAGGAAAATCCCGTAGAGGAGGAGCTAAACAAATTATTAGCATCCGTCAACACAGTACCATATAAAACTGTTAATCCTAAACCAGGTATTTTTAATTCCTTGTTGTAATAATTGTTAATTATTATAATATACTTCAGAATAATACAATCGCTTATTATTTAGATATTTGCTATATTTACTACTCTGAAGAATTTTGAAAATGTATGTAAGATTTCAAAGAAATTACCCAATATTTTTAATAAAGATGTTCATAATCGCTGTATGATATAACAAGAATATTTGATTGTGCCACAAATCAAAGTATTAAAAGTTATTAATACGAAATATTAAATAATTAAAAAGTGAATTTGTAAATACACTTTGAAACTAATTTGTGGTCAATTTTAGGATGCTGTATTAAAACATACTCTAAACCTGATAACAAGAAGGTATTTGTAAACATTTGCACATCTGTATATATTCCAACTGCGCCAGACATAACTAATGATGAGCTGATGTACATTCTAAGTTCTGATGATCCCTCAAGTTTTCGAGTTCCGATGAGCATTGGTGAAGGGAGGACAGAGCAGGACAAGTCAGGGGCTCCAGCTACAGTCTACGATGTTGCTGTCCATCCTAACATGTTTGAAAAATACGAGAAGGGAGACCTATTTCAAACATTCTTCCTTTCGGTTGTATTTGAGGGATTGCAAGATAAATACCAAATTGAACTGGAAACAACTAAGATAAGTAAACTAAAACATAGGAAAAGTATTGGTACTATACGTGCACAAAGGGTGCAAATAAGGGACATAAAGCAATGCGAGGAAATAATAAAACCTTTGATTGAGGAGTTGGCAGAGCCAAAACCAAAGATTGTTGAATATTCACCTGCTCAGAAAGAACTGATCTATCGTTTGAGAAGAGAACCTCCAATGGGAGAAATAGATTATTTATTGGCAGAATTCATAGTGCCTGCATCTGTATGTATAACATGTTTATATGTCGACTTTAGAAAGAATACTTTGTTGAGTTTTGTTCGTACATGCTCTTAATGCAATATGTATATATGTCATGTTTGAAATTAGTTATAGAAACCAAGTTTGTCTATCTATAAGCATTGAACACTGTATGTAGGTAGATCAACTAGTTTGATTTCACAACAAACAATATGGCTACCTGGTTTCGTTAACACTTTCCCTGTGGTGTACAATGGTACCTTGTTATGTGCTTGAAGCTTGCACACACCTATGTTGTATATACAGATCTGTATGGATTACAGGCGAACAAAAATGCTGTATTTACATCAGTGCTACAAGACTGCGAGTGGAAACATTTCTGAATTCATTAATGTTATACTAATGCTTAAAAGTACAAGATTTGTGTGAATTGATGCGTATCTTCAGGCTACAGAAAAGGGCTCCAGCTTAGTGCCGCATCCCACAATCCTGATTCAATTTAATATATTACCATCGCAGTCAAAATGTTAAACATCTCATCACAACATTAGTAGATTTTATGCATTGTAATTAAGTAGCATACTTTACTATTTGAACTTTATGTTCTACCACCAGAAATGTGGGGTAGATAGATATAAAACTCTAGAGTAGATAGCCTCCATGTTTTTATAATTTTTGTATGCTTTAACATTTTCGTTATATCAAGAGACTTCTAATTTAAACATGTTGATTACAGGTGGACGTAAAGAGTTTGAACTTAGAAATAGGTGAGGATCGTCTTGTTTTAGATTCCAAGGGCTTGTATAAACCAGTTGACTTCTTCCTACCCTGCAGTGTTGATCAAGATGTCATTGATGCACAACTGAATAGAAATAATGATGTAAGTAACATTAAACTTATATATAACATATCATAAGGTACATCTAAACCCTTTTTCAGTCATCTGCCACTTTAGAAATTCAAGAAAAAAAATATCAACTTCATGATTATATAATTTTTAATTTTCAATCACATGATATAGTGAGATGCAAGTTTATCCCAAACATCGGATCACGCATTAGCATGTTACTATCAAATTTCTATCTACATATAAGTGTAATTTGCTTAATTTTACTTTATATTTTAGTGCAAATATACTCAGGTGGCTATTTTTGCAGTAAATTAAAAAGTACTACAAATAGGTACAATAAATGTATGTAATAACAATGTTTAACGGTTTCCCTGTCGCTACAACTTTGCTATGTAAATCTGGGCGCGACGCGCTTGAGGCTCCTACACACCTGTATTGTAGTGACAAATTTGTATGCATTACGGGCGAACAAAAGTGCTGTGTTTACGCCGGCGCTACAAGATTGGGGGCGGACTTTGTCTGTGTATTCATAGATGATATATGGATGCTAAAAAATACAATATTCGGTCTAATCAAATAAGCTCCAATTTAGGGCCGTCTCCTGATTAGATCTTATAGATCCGCGCCGCAGTCAAAATGTTAAATAATTATTGTGGTGTTTAAAGAACTAATGAAATGTTTCATTACAGATGCTCACTATCAAAATGCCAGCAATACACTAATGCTGCAAATTTTGCCATGTATACTTATATTATATATCAATAAAAGTCTAGTAATTGTTTAATGTTTTATTTAAAATGTATTTTCCCAGTTGTAGGTTACATAAATTTGGTTAATACTGTAAGTTTACTTATTAGTAAGTATTTCGAATATAATGTTTAGGTACTAAATACTTTAATTTGATTTTATTATGGAAGATACAAATTAATTAATTCATATAATATGATGCTATCCAAATGGTTTTCATTGAAGAAAACATAATGAAAACACAATTTTGTAAATAAATATAAATCATTGGCTTAGTTATGTCAAAATAATTATCACAAGTACTTAAATGCATATTTAGATTAAGCTAATTACTTAAATCACTTAAAATTGTTAATGAGTATGTGATGTTCTAAACTTGTACTGAAAATTATAGATCGGAATATTGGACTCAGCTGCCCTTTGTATGCACAGTTTACATATAATCATGTATCTATGTATCGTATGTGCTAATACTAACATTCATAAAATCATTTTGTACAAAACGAGAATAAAGTTCTCATAACAGTTTATCGGGAAGATCATACTATTTACCGAGTTTCTAGTTTGAAATGAGTATTACTATTACATGTATAGTGAGATTGTAATATAAAGTTCTCATATGTATTACAGTTTATTGGAAAGATTATTCACGGAGATTCAAGTTTGAAATGAGTATTTTTATTAAATGTATAGTGAGATTGTAACGTCTATTAAATGAATTATATAATAGGAATGTTCTGATTTTAAAAAAGTAAGTTAGTAGATAAGAAAATATTCATGAAAATACTTGAAATCTCCCACTACAAATTCATCTATATAACAAACATGTTTAATGCAGTACTCCATAGCTGGTTAACATCATAACATCTGTGTAAAGAGAATCGCTAATACTTCACAAGACCTTTGTAAAACTATACAAAATAACTATGAAGATAAATAGAAACATTCATTTGCACATAAAAAAAATCTATCAATGTGAGTAATAATACTTTAAACATGATTCAATTGAGATTTTTCATAAACAAGGAACATATAATATATGTATATATACTTATAACAACAATACAATTCATATTCCTATCTACTAAAATATTTATTAAAACTGATAAATATTGACTGATAAGAAGTCACTGGCATCATAACAACTACTGTTAAATGGCCTAGTTTTAATAATAATAGTTGCATTTGAAGATGACTCGTCTCTACACTTAGCTTAATATTTTCTATAAAATACAATTACCAACAGTCAGTCCAGGAGTCATTGTAGCATATCTAGAAACAATTCTATAGGATTACTTCTACCTTCTGAGGACAAAATTGGAACAACTTTTAAGATTTAGGTACAATATACTTATAGAATATTGGAAGTCTCATTACTTCGACTTCAAAATTTGTTCTTTATATAGCTGCTGTAAGATATAAATGTGATGGTGGTAACACTGAAAAAAACATATCGTGATTCATATTTCTGGAAATTTAACCTATTGCAACCCAGAATTTCAGTATCAATTCTAGCCAGAATTTGACATTGTGCCAAATGGTATAATACAATGAATAAGATCTGATATTTTGCAGTAGATTTGTAAAACACATTGCAGTTAAACTTAATAATCTCCTAAAGTAACACCAAGCTATTCCCAACTCCGGTCTATTTCACTTCTATAATCCAATTATCGTCCTTGGCGTGTATAAACATTAGCTATTCCAGACTTCATACTATCTCAGTTCCATATTCCAACAATCAATATTGGCGAGTACAGATATAACGCTACATGAGCTCAGATCTGATGTCCTGCAGTTGAATTATTAATTCATTGGGTTAATTAAATTGAGAATTTGAACTTAGTAATTTCACTAATTACTCCTTAGAGAAATGAGATTGTAAATTTCAACTTAGTAATTTCACTAATTACTCCTTAGAGAATTGAGATTGTAAATTTCAACTTAGTAATTTCACTAATTAGTTACTATCTTATCACAGCTCATCATGCTGGAAATGTAGTCTCTCACTTAAAACAACACTATCAATGCTGGCCAGTATGTTGGTGTCGTATTGCATGAGATGAGGTCTGATGTCTTGCAGTAGGCTCGTGTACTCCTTAGGTTGCAACGCGATGACGCTTGACCCTCGTGGATTGGTCAGGTACAATTTGATTGACGGATAACTGGTTACATGCTGTTGTTGGCACAGACTCCGGTCCGATATGCAGTTCACTTTGCCAAAATTAAGCGAGTTTGCCAATAACTAGAAAAGGAAATTGCCAGAAATGAAATTTAATTAAGTATAATATTATTAATGAATATACAAAATACTTCTCACACTAATTAAAACACCTAAAATCTTATCTCTAAAGTCTAAGGAAATCCTTACTTATAGGTCTTTTAGGTTATAATTAAGTCTTTGTATAGTCATATTACTTCTTTACCTAATTTTAAATTGCAATACAATTTTGACATTAATTGATAAAAGTATCGGTTTCATAACCGACTATGAAACCATGTTTTATCTTTAGGTCAAGCAAATTTATACATTAAAATAATGATAGTGTACTCACGATAGATATAATTGCAAAATCAGGATACATCTCGTAGCATCGGTAACATCTCGGCGAGTGGAAATACACCAACCATGGTTTGTTACCCCTGTAACATGATAATTTGTTGAAGTTATACTTCTTATGGCGCGTTAGGTAAAAATAGTGAGAATATTTTTTTACGATAAATGCGCACACCGTCACGAAAACCCGACACCATGAAATTAACTAGTTTTGTAGTAACAACGTTACTGGCGTACATTCAATAAATTGCGAAGTGGTAAACAATTAAAAATAATTAATTTTATTTTAAATAAAATTTTACTAGATAATGCGTTATAATATAACTTACTTTCAATGTATACAATACCTTTCTCTATTATTAGTGTCGTTTTCTCTACAAACATATGAGAATGCGAAGAATAAAATTTACAGAAAGATTTTTATCTTGTTACACCAAAAAAGTATAAATTTTTACGTGCGTATAAGCACACACATATTTTTTTAAACAATAGATTTTTCTGACATTTTGAATAACAAAAGTTTTTCGTTAATTATTCCATATACAACAAAAAGTTGTATCAATTATAATTTAACATTTTTAGACCAAACATGTAGATTATGTCTAAACAGAGACATACCTGGTGGTAGGATTCAATTCTTCAGATAGTACATTTCGTGTGAACAATTGCCAGTTGAGTTTCCTTACGGTGTCGTCCAAGTGCTCCAACGCCCACTCCAATATGTACGGCGCTTGGGAGACTTGCTGGAGATTTATACTGTAAATACATTGTTTGATATATCGCATGCTTAACAGAATACTGACTCAACTCAAAAAAGGTGATTGTTGGGAAATCAATATAGAACTGCTGTGTAGTACTTGGTATAACACGCTTGCGGCTTGTACACACTTGTCGTGTACATACACATCTCTATGTACAACGGGCGAACACAAGTGCTGTATTTATATCAACGCTACAAGACCGTAGGCGAACATTACGTCTGTGTATTCGTTGATGCTATACGGAAGCTAAAAAATTCAATAGTTCAGTGAATTGTTGACGCATCATCAGTCTAAAAAATACAGCTCCAGTTTAGTGCCGCCGCTCGTAACGTTGACTCGATGAAATACATGAGCACCGCAGTCTTTGACTACCATCCAAATTCGTCTATTTATCTTTACGCGAAAATAATTTCAAACTCATTTAAAACTAAGTCATGATAAAACTGATGTAATAATTGAAGTGATTCGAGATGATAATATGAAGGTGATAAAGATACAATAGTAAAATGTTATAGGTAGATGTCTCACGTGAAGTGGTGCTCGGAGGCCGCGGGGTAGAGGCGCGCGGTGGGCAGGCGCACGTTGCGGCAGATGCCCGGCGCGCCGCGCGCGCACGCCAGCACGCCCACACGCACGAACTGCAGCGGCCGCAGCTGGCGAACGTGTACTATTAGACCTTGCATCTGATACACCTTACCTTTTACCTTATATATATATATATATATATATAATTATTATGAAAGAGTAAGAAACGGGCATGCAGGCCACC
>DWON01006322.1:0-13976 GCA_018251015.1 Phocides pigmalion okeechobee
AGGAACGCATCCACGTCCATCCTTAAATAGAACTTCTGTTCTATTTGAGATTGGACGTGGTTGTCCATGGGCCGCAGTGACCACTTAATATTAGGTGGCCTGCATGCCCGTTTCTTACTCTTTCATAATAAAAAAAAACTTACTAATCTTAAGTCTGACTCTTATAATTCTGAGTGGCGGCGGAGCAGCAATATGTTGATCATGATTGTCCGAAAATACCAAATGGAATCATGGCATCCTATAGACAATCGTAGCAACTTCAAAATTTTAATAAATGACCTTCCTGAATTCTATTACTAGTCTCCAGGGATAGCTTGGCTGACTTGGCATTATTAGACTAAGCAGACTAGGCAACTAGAATGACAAGGATCTTTTAAATGTTGATTTTTTAGCAGAATATGTCATTTAGTTACCGCGATTTATGTAACTTATCAGGAACGAACATACTTTGTAAATTCTAGATCTTATTTTGATCGATTTTGAGGAAAGAGCTGGTTCTCAAGAAGACCCTCTGATATTTCAAATCGATTAAAATCCTCTTTCTTGTTTCAATCGATTTTGAGAAAGAAGGCGATTCTCAAGTAGACGCTAAAGCGTAAAAAAGTAGACTTCTTTTTTCTATCTTCAATTTATGTGTTGTCAAAAGAAATCTAGATTACGAAGTGAACTGATAGATTATTATTAGTGTAACGAACTTTTGCCCGCGACTTCGTTCACGTGTTACATAAAGTGTCATAACTTATTTATTTGTAATTAGATTTAAATGAAAAAGCACTAAATGTTAAACGAAGCCATTTCTGAGATTAGCGTGCACGAACATACAGACAAACAAACAAAATAAAAAAACATTGTTTTGACTTCTTCTGCATATATATAAAGGCATTACGAGTTTTAAATATATTTGTCATATAGAAGAAGATATAGATGATGACCTTTAAATTTAATTACTTATTTATCCATAATATTGCAACAGGAATATTTCATTATTGCTTTTGGTAGCAGTTTTGCGCATGCAATCTTGATATTACATATTCTTTCAATGTGTATTTTGCGTCCTTAGGGGTGAAACATCCAAAATTCCTCTTATTTGTCATTTATGCTATGTAGACACAACCTATCTGCAAAATTTTAGATTTCTACGTGCTTTGACTTCGCGTCGATCTCTTGGTCTGTCGGTGTCCTTTCTTTATTTTGATATATATCTGTGTATATATACATAGATATAGAGCAGCTTTTTTATCTTAAGACAACCATCCCTCTATTCATCAACTTTTTTTGGATCTGATGGATTATAGGTTCCTCTAATTGGCATCAACTTTAGTTCTGTGCCTTCTCGATCTTGGTTTCCCACCTTCTCTCCGTCTCTTCAAGTCATCAATCCACGTGGTTAAAGAGCGAATTGCGCTTTTGTCAAGACATGATCGCTATTCTAAACGCCATCCTCTCTCCTCACTATTTTAGTATTATTTTTTTTTACCCCTTATACAGAGTTTAAGGCTTCAATTTATTTTTATAAACCAATAAACAAAACTTTTATTTTTCATTTAAAATAGTCTTTATAGAATTCTTTTTCAACTTTTAAGGTACTACCTTTCTAAAATACTTTTTTATGATTTGCGTGCGTATCTTTTCTCTTGTTTAAAATATAAGTGTAGATGCTTTATATTATTGAATCATATTATTTTATACCAAATTGATTTCAGCCAGCAAAATGGACCTGGAATACGATCAGAAGTTCGAGGAGATGAAGAAGTACATTCCATTTCTGGAGAGCATGATAACCAGATTGGAGAGCACGAATAATGGGGGCAACAACCCTCGGAAAGCTCAACTGGATAAAATTAGATCACTAAGGGATCTTCTTCAGGATAAAAAGAAAAGGTGCTTTTATTTTTTGTTCTTTCCAGTATATAAAAGTGAAACGTGTGTTTGTGTTGTTGTTTTAACGAAGTCTACTTCAGTCTGCTGTGTACATTAGAATACATGTGTCCTTGCCGCTAATCTCGTTATAACCTATATATTATCAGCTATATTACTTGGAACGTAACACCTGTGTTGTACGTACAAATCTGTATGAATTATAGGCAAACAGGTGCTCTGTTTGGGTCGCTGCAACAAGATCGGAGGTGGAATTACGTCTGTGTATTCGAGGATGCTACACGGGTGGTAAAAATACAATACTTGTGTGAATTGTCGGCGCGTCTTAAGTCAATAGAAAAGAGCTCCAGTTTAAAGCCGCCTCCCGCAATCCTGACTAGCGTAATATATGAGCGCCGCAGTCTTAAAAGCGGTTCCCATAAACGTTCCCTTTATTCCATTTTAATCTATTTCATTTTTGATTTTTGATTTTATTTACTATTGTTTTTTTAGGATGAAAATGGAGAATTTGCTTAAGTGCGAACAAGTTCTGGTTAATTTGTACGCAAAAGTGGAACAGGTATGTCGAGTTTTATCTTTTGCTGCAAAGTTTACAGGTTTTTAGCTGGTGTAACTATAGTTCGACAAGGACACAACTGCTGCTCTCCTAATCCGTTGTAAAGCAATTTTTGTGTTTCGGTTGGAGAAGTGCGTTACCAGCGACACTTACAAGCGACGCGACTATTCTAGGCGCGGATACAATATTATTTATAAGACTTCTTAAGGTTATCCCCTATATTTTTTGGCAAATTCATTTTTATGATGCTACCGCAAGCGTCATTTCAACCGATTTATTTTGTTATATGTCAATCACTATTAATTGTATATTTCATTTTTAGCGGGACGCCACTGTAGACACTAAGAAAAAATCAAATGAACAAACCCAAAACGAAAAGAGTGATTTAAATCTTGTAAGAAACAAATTGAAATCAGTTGTATTAAAACTCCAAGATGAAGCACCTGACACGTTGCCCGAAATAGCAAGAGCGTCTAACACTGAAGTGGATTGTACACCTGGAAGCAAAGAGCCTGCATTGTTCCAAAGGAGGCCAAACAAAGCATCACTATCGCCATCTCATGAATCAAAAAGCAGATCTAATGATAATTTATCGACAAGCAAACGTAATTATACACGAGTGTTACTATCTCCTGAACCAAAAAAGAAGGAATGGCCTATTAATTCGGATACAAATAATGATAAGCAGCTGTTTAGTCGACGGTCACCTCGAAGATCGCCACGGAGATATACGTCACCATCATATAAAAAAGAAAGAAGAAAGTCTTCCAAATATCGATCTAAATCTAGCCAAGAATCAAAAGACTTAAATATTACAAAATCTAGCCAAGACTCACAAGACTTCAATATTACGTTAAAAGTACCACAAGAAAGTTTAAGTTCTTTAAACACCAAAGATATATTATCTAGGATTATTAATTGTAGTGACAACGATGTTGATATTGAAACGTTACGTGGTTTAAGGTCGCAAATTCTTGGCGAATTGAAACAGACTGGAGCTAAAGATGATATTTCAGATTTAATTTTAAAGTCATACAAAAATGAAGAAAGTCGTACAAAACTTAAAAAATCGAAAAATAAAGAAGAAGTAGAAGAAGGAGAATTGTCCGACAGTGAAAGTGAAACTATAGAGAACATTTATGGCAGTCTTGTCGTAGTAAATAAAGACGAAGGAAATCTAAATAGCAGCAAACAACTGATAGATAATCAACAGCCGAGAAAAATACAAATTTGTCTTGTTATAAATTCGGACAAGGAAAAAAATAATCAAATGAATGATGCGAAAGTGAATGATACCTTCGACATTACAGAATTTGAAGCTTATACGGATGAAAAACCTATGAGTGAGAGTTCTGCAGAACAAACACTGAATAAAAGTGCATCTGATAAAACGAATATAGAAACAGGAGAAAAAAATAAAAATAGTTCGGCAGAAAAAAGTAAAACTAAAAGTTTATCTAAGACCGACACAATGCAAGGTAAAGCTGAAAGCAATAACAGTACAAAGGAAAATATTACAACTCATGGTAAAACGACGTCTGTAAACGATACGTTTCAACCAAATTTTTATCAACAGATGACAGAACAAACTAGTGTTAAAGATAATTCATGTAAATCGAGTAAGGAAAGTGATTCGAATAGCGACAACGTTTCAAAGCTAATAGAAATTGCTAAAAATATTCGAGCTGCTGAGGCGAAAAGCGATAAAGAGATTAAAAAAGATCCAATATCAGAAATAGACATTTTACAAGCCTTGAAGAAGGAAATTTTGGGAGAATCAGTAATAACATCAGTTTCAGATGCAATAACTCCACCCATGCATCAACCGAAAGTTACGAAAGTTTCTAGTGCTCAAGATATAATTTCCAAAAAACGAATTTCTATAGAAAATTACAAACAAAAATCCATTACAACCGTAACACAGCCGTTATTTGCGCCTGAAAAATATCGTGGGACGTCTAAAGACGATAACACTAAGAAGCAAAGCCTTAAACTTACTGAAAAAGAATGCGAACGATTTAATGTCGTGCCTGTATTGCCGCAAGTCGACAGTTCCGAAGATGAAGATAAATCTTGTATTTCTGTCAATGAAATTTATGGCAACTTAGCACCAAAATCGCCCGATCACGAAGATTTTGCCGATACGGGTATAAAACCACCGGTAATTATTCCAAGTGATCCCGTTAAGAATGTGGTAGTAAATTCAAAAACAGATATCGACATGAGGACTTTAATGCCTGCAGGATCTCCTGTTCCTGTCGGTGGGAGGAAAAGTATAACCTCTCCATTGGTAAGCGGCGAAAATTCTGAAAATGGAATCAAGAATGAAAATTCTAGAAAAACACCGCTAGACCGTATGAGATCAGAAACTACTCAGCCTGTGGCAAAATTTGACCGGCTATCGAGACCTGGAATAAACTACTCGAACATGACTACTGATAAACCGTCAAAAGTGGCTTCAAATATACCTCCACTAATGTCATTAAACGTTACTGGTGCTGGAATACCAAGTTTAAGTCCAAATATAGCGCCTAGTATGAATCCAATTATGGCACCAATTTTAAATCCGAATTTACCTTTGCAATTAAATGTTAGTATGGCGTCAAATATTTCCCCACTTTTGAACCCGATTCTGACGTCTAATATAACAGCAAACATGAGCCCTAATATGACACCAAGTAGGAATCCCATGATGGCGCCAGGTATGAATCCGATGATGACGCCAAATGCGATGATGACGCCAAATGCGATGATGACGCCAAATCCAATGATGACACCCAATCCAATGATGACACCAAACCCAATGATGACTCCAATTATGACACCAAATGCTAGAACATATGAAATGACTCCATGTCCAAATTTTGACAAGGACGATTTTACTAGTCAGAAACATGTCTATGCTCCTATGTTCCCCCCATTTGAAACACAAGAATATCCAGAAAAGGATTACAATAATGTGTCTCACTGGGAAAAAAATGAAAATCCTAAATGGGAAGATCGAAATCTTGGAAACACTGCTGTTCAGCGAGACATGGATTATCAAAGACACAAAAATGATAGATACAAAAGGGGTATGGACAGTCCACAAATTCCAATGGATTGCCCTCCAACACCGAATCCATCGTTTGGTACAATGGATACACCCATGACACCAGTCCATTCTTTCGGTAGATCAGATTGTCCAATGACACCTAGTCATTCATTCGGTCAATCTGATTATATGATGACGCCTACGAATGTATTTGGGCGAGATGACTATCATAACACGTCCAGCCACAAATATAATAAGTCGCACGATCCTAGAGTGAATAGAAGTTACAACTATGATAATTATTCGAGTCGTAACGACGAGCGTAATCGTTCTTATTCCAAAGATAACCAAAATATGTCCAACAATAATAACAAATATAGAAGATATCAAGACAATCACTATGAGCAAGGTAATCGAAATGATAGAGATCGTATGTCATACCGAGAATCTAGCGTAGGGCGTTCGTTATCCCAGGATAATGATGATAATGATTACTACAACAATGATTGTCGATACCGAAATGAGAAGTCTAGGGGTTACGACGACGTTAATCTTCGGAGAAGTTACCGGGCAAGAAGTATAGGGCGAATGAATCCATCAGAAGATAATTTTTCACCACGCAGAGATAGTGGAGTATCAAGATTGGTCAGGGAGTGTTCAATAGAAAAGCCCATATCTGTACAATCGCATAGTGGTCGCTCGTTCAACATTGATACGAGTTTTAATAGGACATTCCAAGAAAATAAATCATCTTCGCGTAACACATCATTTGATGCTCGAAGGCAACGTGCCTCTAGTGTTGGGCGATGTTTACGCGACTCTTCGCATGATTACGTAGATCAAACTACTCTTAGCAATAGTAAACGTAGTATTGAAGTTCCAGATCGTAGTAAAGCTATGAATTTTAGACGTGCCTGTAGTGTTGGAAGAGATCTTAAAGGTTACAGTGACGACAAAAAATTGAAAGATATAAAAGCAGATTTACGCTCTTTTAAAATTGATTACCATGATACGAAACAAGAAAATAGAGATGATAAGCCCAGATCAAGTGCTGTTTACACTGCAAGATCAAATGACTTACACAGCAATCGAGACCCACGTTGCAGACCACGCGACAACGACACGAAATTCACGACAAATGATGATGGTTCTAAATATTCACCAAAAAGAAACTTCCGAGACCCCCGAATGCGACGTGAAATGAGTGTACAAAGTACTAGCAAAGACAAGTACAATGACAAATATAGAAGCCTAAGTAGTTCACGTTATAAAAATCACGGTATAGTTTATTCAAATGATAATATTGCTAAAGGTACAATTTTAGCATCCACTGCTGGTGTCAAAAACTTTAGAATACCAAAAATAAAGCGACCCGTTGAAGAAACTGAAGTGGGTAATGCTAACAAAGCGAATGAAGTTACTAAATCGGAGGTAAATACAAAAAATGTAAGAAAAATGGATATTTTGAACCCTGGTCAAGTAAAGATATTTGAAAGTAAAGAAAAAGGCTCTGAGAGTCCTGCAAAAACGAAGGTTAAGGAACATGTAACGACTACAGCGGAGAAAACGAAATGTAAGACAGGTGACACTTCTTTAAGCAAGAAGGAAGCAAAGACACCGAGCCAATACACTGAATTGATTTCATCGGACTCTGACTCGAATTCAGTTATAGAAAATAGTGAAAGGCGAATCACAAGATCGGCTAAAAAGAATCAAAAGAAGTTAAGGAGTAAAGAAGAGTTAAACGTAAGAAAATTAAAGAGGATCACAAGACCTCTCGTGTATGATTCTGATTCAGATTCTCAGGCAAGTGAGAACAATGTCGATACTACAAGGAAACATAATGAAATAAATACATCTAATGTTTCTGACACAAAGGAAAATGAACTAAATATAAAAGAAGTTAATAAACAAGAAAATGTTGATATCAGTTCGAAGAAAATAATACATGAAGGTGCAAAATTAATGGAATCAGATGAATCCAATAACATTGATATTGTTAACGACAAAAAAACTGCGAAAATAATAAAGCAAGTATCTGAAGAACAAAATGAATCATTAGATATTACTTTCGGAGTAGACGATGAATTATTTACTCATAATATGGCACCAGGATGTGAGCTTGATAACATTAAAGCATTAATAGCTGATTTAGATAACGATATAGAATCTCCGAAGATCAATGATTTTAATGACAAATTTATGAATAATATAATTTCTTCTAATAATTCGCCTATTCCGCTGGAAAGACACGGGAATGATTTTGTTTCTGACATATTAATAAATCAGAAGCTCGACTTTGATGATATCGATTGTATTAAAAAGACAGATATTAACGACGAAGATGTGGATAATGGAAAAGAAAACAATGATGCTATTAAGTTATCTAACAATAAAGATTATGTTGAAAGCAATGTCTGCGGTTCACATAAGTCAGATAATAAGTCTGAAGTTTTGAATGAGAGTTCGGAAAAGAAAGGAAATGCGACAAAAAAAACATCGGTAGGCATGACAAAAGATCACGAGGAAGTTGATCAATTTAAATCTGACGAAAAAGAGAAAGAACTTAGTAATTTGAATAACCTTTGTAATGATGCCATTGTATCCACGACGGCATCTGAAGGAAAACCAGAAGAGATTTCAAAAGATGTACAAAGTACTTCAAGTAGCGCTCCTTTGGCAAATGAGGATTGCTTTATACCAGACAGTACTTTTAATTCAAACGAAGCAAATAATGATAATAGTAAAGATAATAAACAATCTCAAGAAGGTGTCCCCGATAGCACAAACGAATTAACATTAGAAATGAACAGTGATGTAACATCAACTCACAATTCTGCCGAGAGTACGTCGATAGAAGTTCCCGAAGCGAAGTCTTCGAGGGCTGACATTTTACCTCGTCTTGATTCTATCGGTAAATTGCTGTCTATCTTAGAGAACAAAAATAAAATTAAGGAATTGCTTTCATTACTTGACAAGGATTCAGGTGAAAATGAAAAAATAAAGAAAAAATTAGAAAAGCTTAGTGAAATCGTTTCAGATGATGAAGAAAGTACATCTACAAATGCCAATTGTAAAGATAAAAGTGAATGTAAAAAAGAGGCAGAGGAAAATAAAGACCACGAAAAAAATACAGATAGTGTCACGGACATATCGTTACAATTAACTGATAAAAACGAATCCAATGTTGATTATACACTTGATCCAAAAATTGATGAAGAAAACCAGTTGTCTGAAAGCAAGGGTCAATATGATGCGTGCCAACAACAAATTGATATTGATAAGGTCGTGAATTATGAAAAAAATACTGCAGAGAACAAAGAACAAAGTGAAAATTTAAAAGAAAATGAAAGTACTGAAAATGAAAACGATACAAAAAATATTAATGACGAATTAGCTGTAGATTGTAATGCTGTTAAAAATACTAATCAAGATAAGGAAGAAAATGCAAATATTAAAATTACTAACAACATTGTGGAGGGAGATGTAACCCAAGAAATCACACAGAAAACTACAGATATACTCGAAGAAAACGAGACTTCAGAATTAATCGCAGTAGAAACAAAAGCTGAGGAAAAGACTGTTAAAAAGTCAAGAGTTACAAAAAAAGGAAAATTTACAAAAAAACCTTCGCAAAATAAAGAGAAACGTGTCACTCGCTCAAAGGGTGAGAACACTCCGCCTCTTATTTCACCTGCTCGTAAAAAACCTTCACGGGAATTAATAAACCTACAGGCAGATATAAGTGAGGACCTCTTTAACGCAACCGGTATTAGAATGTGTCGCTTAGCCAAAATGGTAGACGAAAAAAGTCCCAAAGTAGATTCTCAGACAAGCGAAACGGAACCAATCGTGGTCTTAGAAAAGTTTAGCGGGAAAGGTTTAATCGATGAATCTTTAAGGACAGTAGAACAAAGTAATAAGAAGAAAAATGCTAAGGTCAAATCTTATGCTCCAAGTGAAGGATCTACTGAGTCTGAAAGTAAAGAAAAACCTAAATACAAAGCAGGACCGAAGTCTAAAACGAAAAAATCAGAAAATGACCCATATATGTTTGAAACTGAGTCTCTCGGAGATTCCAATTGTACTTTTGATAGCAGAGAACAAAACTCTGATTTGGACAGTGATTCGGAAGGTTCGATGAAAAGTTCCGAAAGTACGGAATTGCTAGTAGATTTAAAAAAGAAAGTTAAACGTAAAAGACGCAGTTGGCAGGTTGGCGTTATAAGGAAAAAGAACAGTAAAAAGAAGAAATTGGAAACAAAGAATTCTGACGTGGCATCGCCTGACAAACCTACTAAACAATTTGAAGCGAATCAAGAAGAAAAAGATGCTTTGACAAACAAAATATCCGATCTTAATTGCTTCACCGATAAATCGTATTGCTTTAATAAAAATATTACGGTTTACTCATGTCGTCTTTGCCGATACCGCGGGAGTGATATAGTTCCTCATTACAAAATGCAACACCCTCATTCTGAAATACCTTTATCTCGACTGAATCCAATAACAGCTAAGAATGCCATAGATCAATGTGAAGATATGAACTTGCAAACTGTCAGTAAAATACGGACTAAAAAGTACGTGTGCCGATTTTGTTTTAAAGAATTTAACAATAACAATAATGGTGCGACTTTAGAAACATTCTTTTGGCACGTTGTTAGCATGCACACAGGCGAATATAAACAACATTGTTCAGACGGGACAAATGTAACGAGTACATTTAATTTACACATACCGCCACCACCCAAAAATCTTAAAGGTCAGCTTATTGGTTACATTTGTGGAAGATGCAATTTTACCCAAGTGTCCCTTGAGAACCTCAAAACACACGTAATTGTACGTCACGATGACCAGCACACAGTTGTATATACGATAATTTTAGCTGATATTTCGAAGAAAACCTTGCAATCACTGATTACCAAATTAGCAGATGAAACCCCGGTTGAGCCGCTTAGAGTATTACGTAGTACTCGCTCAGGTCAAAGTATGCCGGAACAGGACGATGAACGCAGTGATACTGAATCTAGTCAAGTCAGTTTGGAAACGCTTCGAAAGAGTCTCATACAAGATATAAATTCAACACCACAGGAGATTTCAAAGAACAAAATACAATCGAAATTTGTTTTCGAGAATGATGATATGAGCGACACGTCCAGTCATTCTAAAAACGAGGAAATTATCAAAGGTATAAAATACGAGCGAGATGATGAAAGCCAGGACTCATCACACTTTGAACCTCCAGAGATTGAGAACGAAGAACCAGATAAACAAACTGAATCAGTGCCGTCCAGCGATGTGTTTAACTATCCTCACTTCAAAATCAAATTGAGTGGTACTGGCACCAAAGAATACATATGTTGTATCAATGGGGAGGATAACCATTACAAGACAACGTTGCTCATATCGCTTAAGAAACACGTGCAGGTGAAGCACACTGAAAATTGGGATGGATATTGTTTCGTGTGCAAAGTAATAGTGACGAGTCAAGGAGTACATAAGTTTAAAGATTGTTTACAGCACTTTCTTGATAAACATATGGACAATTTCCCTGTTTTGGACGAAGTTGAAGCGTCAAGCAATGAGCCGGAGAAAGAAGCTTCGAAACTTGTTACACCTGCTGAAGATTCAGCTCCTAAGCCATTTATTAACGTACGTCCACTTTCTGAGCTAATATCTTTAGGCGGGAAGAGTCAGAGTAAAGAGAGTAATCCCTCAATGCCAAAAATACAAAACGTTGTAAGTCTTGATACCTCCACAGATAATGTAAGTAGTGAACCAGCAATATGTGAAAAAGTGTACAAGTACGAAGAACCACAAGCTGAAATAATGTCTAAGAAACATCGTATCGTATTAGAGACGATGTTGAGCCCAGAAAAATTGATTCAGATTTTCAAATGCGCCGGTCGTTTCTGTTCGTATACGACGGACAACTTGGAGGAAGCTTTGGATCACGCGACCACACATCAAAAGATTGGAGGGGAAAACTCGTTAAAATGTTCTTATTGCGACTTTGATTCTGGGGGTAATGCTATAGACTTAGTAACACATGTGTTCAAAAACTACAGCCACTGCTCGTATGCCTGCAGCAAGTGTTTCTACCGAGCATCAGCAAGTCAACTGGTGTATGCACATATAAAGAGAGTTCATACACAACTTGATGTTGACACAGTGCCCGTGCTCAGTTCGACAAACAATGCTAAAGACAACTCTGTAGACGATATTATGACACGTGACCAAGCAGTACTGTATTACGTGTGTAATAACCGTAAGTACATATATTCCTTATTTTATATTATCTATATTCGCGACCTCATCCCCTGATCTTAAAGTGAAAACAAAAATATATATGTGCAACACTTTAGTAACAATCTGTATCTAAGTTGTCTCAGTCTAAAGCAGAGGTTTATACAATTATTTCGTCTATTGTCCACTTTGACAATGAATTATTTTAGCATCCTAAGTAATTACTTTAATTTTAATATTCTCCCAAACAAATATTCCCCCAAACATTCGCCTCGTCAAATCACGTCACCGCCCCCTCTTCCCTATTATTTCTAGGCACATTACCCGTAGGTTTCTAATGCCTATATGAAAACGTTATCGCCTCTTTTCAGAAAGACTAGTATGAAGCTTGCAAACTAATATTTTTATTCTATTTAATAGCTAACTAAAAGACTAAAATTAATGTCATAAATAGGGAATTGTGTATCTATGTCGATTATACAACATATTTTTATAGTCACTGCTGTTTAGAATTTATATTCAGAAGAGACTGGAATTATTCCTCAGGTTTAGCATCTACGTACTCAACATAGTGTCTCCATTCTATTTGGGGTTGAAATATCCACGAGCGGCAGTGACTTTACCGTCAGGTGGTCTGCATGATCGTTCGCAACCTTCAAATAAAAACCGTGTGGATTAAATAAAATTCTGGTGATTGTCAGTATATTTATCGCAGTATACACTCAGACATCGTTTTGACAA
Source organism: Phocides pigmalion okeechobee (assembly GCA_018251015.1). Lineage (NCBI taxonomy): Eukaryota > Metazoa > Arthropoda > Insecta > Lepidoptera > Hesperiidae > Phocides > Phocides pigmalion. Next base: position 12,456 of record DWON01006322.1, read on the forward strand.
CATTCCATTGATTTAATACATATTGTTTATAATAAAAACATTTAAATTTTACAGGAGATCCAGAAAATGAAGGCATCTGCCAGTTTAGATCGTTCGTCCTCACAAAGTTCCGTGAACACTTGCAAATGAAACACGCCAATGACAAAGAATTTTCATGTTATGTACGTATTTTGAACATTGCAACCGCTATTATATATTGATTGCTTATAAAAATATGTACTTGCATTCGTATGTATGTTTATTTTTTTCTAACATACATCGATGCTGTCTTGGCTATTTAAATTGATAATATATACTTTGCTATTTGCTTTTCACTTGATAGCTTGAATTAATTAACAACCCCTGAGGCGTACAACACTTCTGTGTTTAATGCGGCGCACCGCACTTGCCGCTTGTACACGCCTGTGTTGTACGTACAAATTTGTATGGATTACGGGCGAACACAAGTGGTGTGTGTATGTCGACGCTACCAGACTTCGGAAGGACATTCCGTGTGTGTATTCGTAGATGCTACACAGATGGTAAAAAATACAATATTTCAGTAAATTGTCGGCGTATTTTCAGTCTACAGTAATAAGCTCCAGTTTAATTCCGCCTTCCGAACTAATAAATAAGCGCCGCAGTCAGTGTTTATACTTAACTTTGTTATTTGCTTTTCACTTGTATTAGCTTGAATTGAAACCATTTTTCTAACAAAGTAATACAATTCATGTACAGATGTGCAATTTTACTACATCCTCGTCGAAGTTACTTACTCAACATCTGAAGAATCACGGCTTGCGGATTTACCAATGCGTCCGATGTTTATATGGAGCGGACAGCGAGAAGGAACTGTTCGCACATGCTTCAGCACATCACCCCCTCAAACAGCCAAAAGCTTATCTCAGGATTATTACATCTAAGGTTTGTTTTTATTTCATTGTTTGCTATTTGAAAATGTTACAAAAATATACAATCAGGTGTATAATATGTAATACTGTATATATCGATAGTGTTAAAAGCGAAACAAATTGTATTGCGTTTATCCTCACTTGCTTCTTTAATGACGTGTTTGTTTATACTAACTATTTAGTTTATATATTAATTATAATAAAATAACAAAGTGTACATACATATACTTATGAATTGTCGTTATGATTTACAGGGAAACAACTCGGAAGTAAGAGTATTGCCTTTGGCCGTTCTCAGCAAGTCTGTTGTTCAAACAACCTTCGTGACGGCGAGTACTGAAAAGGAAAATCCAGTGAAACAAGCAGAAAGATCTATTGATTTAGAAAAACTAATTGGACATACAACTCTTATGATTGAATCTACGAGCTCCACAACAGATGCAACTACCATTGAGACGACTGATGCTGCAGCGGCTGAAAAACAAATAGAGTTGGAAGGTCAGCCAACATCAGGTTGTGATTCACCTTTGCCTAGTGAGCCACCCAGCGCGCCATCGGCGGGTTTTTCACCGCCCAAAAAACAAGAAAAAACTCCCCGTAAAAAAACAGTTTTAAAAAAAAAAAACAAAAA
>DWON01006323.1:0-13973 GCA_018251015.1 Phocides pigmalion okeechobee
TGTCCATGGGCTGCAGTGACCACTTAACATCAGGTGGCCTGCATGCCTGTTTCTTACTCTTACATTATAAAAAAAAAGCTAGCTAATGTTTCATATTAAGTAGTTAACATTTAAATAAGTAAGACACGCAGAAATATTGATGGATTAGTGAGATTTTATATTATATGGAATGATTCAACCAAACTTGAATAAAGTTTAACTTGAGTCTGCTTTATGAGTTATACTGAATGAGCCTTAAATTTTAATTTTATCAGTAGTTGATTGATCTAATTTATTTACTATACTGGAGTGAAATGTTTATATAATGGATTTCAGCAGAGTAAGTTACTTGTCATGATCATGGTAGACAATAATCTGTGATTATAGTATGATATTTATCATTTGATATTATAACACTTCAAAGAGTAATAAACATAATAAGACATATAAATATTGTCAGAAATAATTATCACAATTGTCACATTTACATTTTTCATTCATTTTGTTCATTTAAAGCTAGTGAAAATAAACCCAAGTAATTTAAACTTCATCATGCATGTATAACAACTAAAATTCTTAGATAATTTTACTGTTTAGGTGATTGAGACTTAAATGTGTAAAATACACTACTGGATTCTTAAATTACACCACCATACACCTTTTTTTATTAGATGTTCAAATTTTAGTCAATGATGACCAGAAATGAGTTACAGGCTTCCAAACACATTTTTTTATATAGCCTCTATGATGCATAAAGTCACAGATCTTTGTACTAAAGATGGAGGTGATGTGATTTAGATGTCCATGAGTGTATTGGAATCATAAACTTGATACACTAACATAATAGATGAACATTGTTGTGAGTGAAACCTGTGATTTTCTTTACAGTCATTGTGTGTTTTCTCAGATGAGTACCATCAACAATAAAGGTGACTTGTTCGGTTTTGGAATGCAGTGTAATATACATACATTATCTATATAAAGATATATTTCAATGGTAAATAAATACCTAAAAAGTTAAAGGTGGTAGAGCCGTTAAAGCTCGCCTGGGGCGGCACCACCGCCACCCTCATAACCCGCCGTAAAGCAAAATGTTCTTCATGTATTGTGTTTCGGTTGGGGAGGTGTGGTTGCCGGATGCACATTATTGAAGGCAACCATCGTAGACTTCAAGAGTAGGAACACATCCGCGTCCATCCTTAAATAGAATTAAAGTTCTGTTTGAGACTGGACCTGGTTGCCCACGGGCTGCAGTGATCACTTAACATCAGGTGGCCTGCATGCCCATTTCTTATTCTTCCACAATAAAAAAAAACCTATGAGTATATATTATAAGATATAGATATATATACCGTTTTGCGAAAAATCTCATTATTTCATAAGAGATAAATATAGAATGCTTTTTTATGTAAGCATATCATATTGAAAATTATACGATAATAGTAATGTGAATTTACTCAATTTCAGTTGATGGATAATATAGAAACATTGATGTTACATTACTGATAATGTCTCGATTTCACATACATATGCAACTTTGTTTTATGACATGTTATTGAAAAGAATGTTAGGATATTATTAATCGAGAATATTGGGAAGAAAAACTATTTCATTGATTTATTTAATGGACCATAATAACGGAGTATAAAGAAAATATTTACAACTGAAATTCATTTCTTGACTGTGGAGTACATGACAATTTGCATGCAATTTTGGGAAGTTCTAAATTCTTTTTGTCTGATTTTGTAAATACAACTGTTTTTTAGGTAATCATTTATTTTACCTGTATTCTCTAGAACGGCTGTGAAACTGTAGATACACTTAATGATGCATCTTTACACCTCTCTGTAAAGTCCTAAAGTCGTTATATATTTACAAGTAATAAGCAATCAACTTCACATAAAATCTGTAATTATTTATTTTAAGGATGATGATTTTGAACTATAAAAATTGTATTTTAGCTTCCAGAATTATCAATATGTTTGGTGTTAGGTAACTTTGATATACTTATGAGATTGGATGGCTATTAGTTACATATTAAGAGTTCAAATGCCACGGCGTCACTACTTTTGGTATTGATACATACATACATTTAGTATAGATAAATATATTTTCCCTGCTATTTATAAAGTTACAACTTGTTGCTTTCATTATTAGTGCTTGTGTCGTTCGTTTTGATCTGCAAACTCTGATGGCTTGGAAATGTTATATTTATGATGATCCACATGACAAAGTGGGCTTCATACTAATTTGACACGAAAAGGGTTTGGAGTTAAGCCTTTGGCCTAGCAGACTATTAGAATTCAGATTTCTGATTTGTATATGGGTTTATTTACTTGTCTATAACTAAAGTCCTTCAGGAGTTTTTATAGTAAGTTTTTTTTATGTTTAGAGAGTAATAAACAAGTATGCAGATCACCTGAGGTAAAATGGTCTCTGCAGCCGATAAGCTTCAAAATCTCTTGAGGATACTAGTAGTCTTGTTTGTAAGTGTACCCAGAAAACTGTAATTATGTATGCTAATTAAAAAAACATGGCAAATTAATACAACTTTTGATTTAGAAATATTGTCCTCTCACTTAATGTTTAAACCATACTAAATACAGATGACACTGTAATATCTATTATACAGACAATATCCAGTTTTACTATTGTAGTTAAATATTGTCTAAAGATTTTCTGTTTACAAGGACCATAACAAGTGATATTACTAATATGTAATTCAATTTTAATTTGTAGTTATCACAGCAATAAATAAATGTTTTATGATATAAATTTTATGTTAAGTTGCATGTTTGTAGATATTGTGTCATATGCAGTATTAAAATTGTTTTTATTATCTAAAACATTTTTCATTTTTTATTGACCTAAGCTACAGAAAATGAGGGGGTGGACCTCCTTAGGTCCTTACTCGACGCCAGAACGCTGTGGTGATATCATCGACGATATATGCAAATGATAAACACAACATACAAATACAAAATATGTGTGTGTGCGCAAATAATTTTCTTAAAAAGAGTAAGAAACGGGCATGCAGACCGCCTGATGCTGATGCACCAGCTCAAAAGGCTCTACCATCTTATAAACACACATAACAAAGACAGGTCTTAAGTAGTTGTTTGAAAGTATTTACAATGTATAACAATCATTTGACATTGCCTTACAAACTACGAAAAGAAGATTCTAACACATTTTGGCATTTTCTTCAAGGTAGCAAATTAAACGACTTACTTTTCACTTCGGTATGGCAACATAGATGGTGTTGTTCATAAATGAAAATAACTAAGTATGTAAAAAACTAAAAATAAAACATGCAAAAGTAAATATAGTTAGAATTTATTTTCCCACCAAACACTTTAAATTATACATTTTAGGACCACATTAAGTAAACATTGCTTAATATTTTTAGATTCTATCAATAAATCTTATTTTAAGAGGTTTATTCGGCCTGGCGATAAAACTCCGAGTAGGATAAATATCTCCATAATGATATTCCAGCTTGTACTTTTGCAGTACCTGAAAATAATGATTACGTAGATAACTATTTGGCTGTCTCGGCTATTTGATGTATACATATATAAGGGCTCCATCAGACGAATCTTACGCTGAAAGCGCAATGTTAATAGCTAATGTTAACACTTTCCCTGCGGCTACAACACTGCTGTGTAATTCTGAGCGCGACGCGCTTGCGGCTCCTACACTGTGTTATAGCGACAAATTTGTATGGATTACGGGCGAACAAAAGTGCGTTTTACGTTGGCGCTACAAGACTGGGGGTGGATATTACGTTTGTGTATTCGTAGATGATACACCGATGCTAAAAACTACAATATATCAGTAATTTGTCGGTGTATCTTTAGTATAATCAAATAAGCTCCAGTTTAAGGCCGCCTCCCGCAATATTGACTCGATCTTATATATCCGTGCCGCAGTCAAAGTGTTAATAGACAAATAGCGCACATAACGTCGATAAGTTTAACTGCATGCTGTTGTGTGGTTGTAATTGACTGCAAAGGTCACGCCTAAATTTCAATAATTCAGTGCACAGTTGATACAGAGATTCGAAAAGTTGTTAAACTATACTTCCACATGGTTTGTCAAAGAAAGATAAGCGAATTATCTCTGAAATGCACAAATATTCATATTTTAGGGTGAGATTACGCGCATTTACTTTTTCGATGCGTTCCATTGTATTCCACAGAAGTATTAATGCGTGAATAGGCTTTAAGTCGGACTTTTGTTCTATGTGGAATTGGTTACAGCTATTCGTGGTGGTGGTGGCGGCGGTGACTACTAACCTTTTCGCTACCTCAATTTTTATTTTAATCAAATCTGTGCACGTATTTCGATACTGATGTTCATTTCTCAAAGGTTCATTTTGGAAATGGTACCCTAAAAGTCATACCCTAATAGTCAGCAAAGTGAGCATGGTCTCTGCGATGCTCTGGCCGAGGCAGCGCCTGGCGCCGTGGCCGAAGGGGATGGAGGCGAAGGGGTGATGGTCCTGAGCGCCCACGTTCAACCAGCGCTCGGGCGAGAAGCGCGACGCTTCCGAGAAGTTGCTCTCCTTCAACGACGAGTCTTGCGTCGACATGATGATGAGAGTGCCGCGCGGGATGCTGCCATAGGTCATATTATTGATATATTATATTAGATCCTCATAATCCGCCGTAAAGCATTGTGTTTCGGTTGGAGAGGTGCGGTTGTCGGCTACACTTTGAAGTGAGGCGACCATCTCAGTACTTAGGAGTATCTACGTATCTACGTGCGAGTTCAGATAGGATTTCGGTCGTGTTTGTGGTTGTACGTGGATATCTATGGGCTGTGATTACACATCAGGTGGTTTACATGCTCGTTTGCTACTCTTCTCACATAAAAAAGGTCAATATTTGGATTGACGAGCGTTCATGACAAAATTTCATGCGCTTGGGGGGCAATTAAAGCAGTCCCAACCTTTATCGATAGATGCAGGTCGAATACTTAACAAGGGCCTTAAGGGTCGTTTAAATACATCCAACAGGCAGTTTTACGACCACATATCCACCAATACGTACCTATTGCAATATTGTGGTGGAATTGTGGTGAGAACCCCGCGCCCAACAGTGGGACATAAGGATTTTAGTCAAGGTTATAGATAAATTTGTTTTTTTCCCCGGGAAACAATCGCTGGGTACATTTTTTAGGTAAGCAGTCAGTAAACATTTCATACCAGATATACGAGCTCCATTCAAAAGAAATAATATACTTTGCATGTTCAACTTTAATTTCTTTACTCTAAAAAGAACTCACTTGTATCTATCTAGTGTAATGTTCCTCGGTAATATTCGCGTCAGTAATGGTATCGGGGGCACTAATCTGTAAGAAAATTCTTGTTAGATTTCCCTGATTTTGTAAATAATTACTTATAAGCTACATGGCAACACTTGCTCAATTTCAGCAAAATGCTAAGACGCCACGTCCTAGCATTTACTTATTTTTTTATTTTCTTTTTTTTTTTCTAATTTGCATCATCCGTCAAATAATGCAAATTTTTACTAACTATGAATGAGTTTCTGCATTTTTTCTCAAAACGAGTCAATAGTTAGTAGTCACAGTCTATGTTCTATGTCATACTCAAAACGACTTTATTTCGGATATAGTAGAAAGGAGAAGCGAAAACAAGGTTATTAAAGATATAAAGGACAAGTAAGTAACCGTCTAATGTTTGATTCCTATTAACAGCATATTACATTTTCAAAAGAAGAACATACAAGTCGCAGTAAAATCTGATCCTGAAGTTTCTACCTTCAAAATAAAATTGTGGGACAATTTATTTAGATCAACTTCATCAATTTCATATTAGAAAACATGGTGAAGGGGGTATCTTTTACCGCGTTTTCCATGATCAGCATAAAAAATACATAAAGAGATGCTTTGTAGGTGTCGATTTCATAAGCAATTGAGTTTGATTTTGTTTACCTTAAAGTCTCCTTAATGCAAGCTTGAAGATATGGCGTATTAGCCTTAATTTTGTTGACATCGTCAATGATCAGTTCTGGGTAAATGTTACCTACTTCTTGGTAGAGCGCTTTCTGGCATTTTTGATATTTCGCAATGTAGTACATTAGGAACGACATAGTGGTAGAAATCTGAAAGGATTGTGTATGAAGACTTCATTGACTCCGCAAATATACGTCTAAATATGTATCCTATGTAGATTAAATAGATTAAGTAAGTATTTATGTAAGAGTCAAAAGTCGACCATATCGTCTTTGTTTTATTTTCTCAACAAATACTAATGTGATCCACCTGATATTAACAGTAAAGTTGGACATCACAAGATTGGTTACAGGCAGTGTGAACATATAGAACACTGTCATCCCTGGCAATGATAGTTGCAAAATAATGCTTTTATGAACTATTGCATATTACTGAATTTGGGAATCTGGAGGCTTTGATGCTTCGTTTTTTAACGGCATCTTTCCGAGCATATGATCGACTTAACGAGCGACCAAAGGGCTGGCACTTTCTATATATAGGGGATTAGACTGCCAATTTGACTAATTAGTATTCGTTTATAGTCAGTTTTGCGAACGAAGATCGTTTAGAAAACTCATCCAAAGCACAACAATTTAGATGAAGCAATACAATTTCTTAGGATAAAGATTCTCGTTTCACTTTTATTTTTAAACTTATATCCAAATTTGTATGTATTATATATATTAATAGCTGGGAAATCTTTATTTAAGGCAAAAATCTGAAACATGACTAAAGGATAAATTAAATCATACCGTGTTGACTCCAATAAGAAGCATGTCCATTAAAACCGTTGCTACATCTTCAGTGCTCATCTTCTGTTCGCTGAGCAACATTGCGCTGACTAGAGAGTTCAGGGCTGGCAGTATAGCAAAAGATATATTTAAGTTTACAATAAGAAAAAGATATATTGTTAAGTAAGATGGCTAGAAAACGAGCGTGCAGTTCATTGATATTAAGTGACCGTAGCACTTTATGGACAACCATTATGCAACTTCAATTAGGATTGAAGTCCATTTGAAGATGTACGTTGGTACACCAGTGAAGTAAGATTGTTCCTTGGCCTCTAAGTGCCACCGGCAACTGCACTTCTCCAACCGAAACAACAGTTGTTTGACGACAGATCATGAAGGCCGAAATGGCTTCTCCCCGGTCGAACTATACAACCTATAAAGTGAAATCCTTTCAAGCAGTTTTTAAATGTAAGTTACAAACAGGAAGCAACTCTCACCTGATCCGTTATCATCCTTAGCTCTGCCGGCTAATTCTTGCTCCGTTTCCAATACGTACTTGCCAATTAAACTGTACGGATAAAAACTATTTTAATGAAAAATTGAAGTTGACATGATTTAATATTTGTAAATCTACTTACGCTCAATGTCATTTGTCCTAGTACATTCAATTACATTAGATTCGTAATCCCTTTTACTTATGAAAAAATTAAACGTCTAAGTCAAAGCAAGCAAGATACGGCTATTTATGCCATATTCTGATTCTCAGTAGGTATATGAAACCTTTTGGGATACTAACCCATCCCATTAAATTAGCAAATTGGAATTGAAAAATTAGCATGAAGCGACGTATTATTAGAACGACGTAAAAAGGAAAGGAAAAAAATAAAAAATCTGTAGAAAATACGGTTATACACTGATACGGAGCCCTCTGTGCGCAAATCAGATTCACCGGACTTTTCAGACTTCGCCGGTTTTATTAAAAAAAAATTGAACTCAAAAGCAAAACTATATTTTCTTCTAGTTTATTTCTACTGTTTAGCACATTGTCTCACCCATCCAAACTGTCGCAATGCTTGATCAGCGAGAACCAAGCCGGCGTGGTGAACAGCTTCCAGAGATGCAGGCCGGACTCGCATCTCATGATCGCATCCGTCGCCTTCACCAAGCTATGGTACATCCATGATGTGTCGCACTGGCTGTACACCAGCTCAGTGTCAAGCATTGTGAACTTCTTCGAGAATATCAGTAAACCTGAGAACATCGGTAGACACATCTATGAGAAAATCGGTAGATAGAAGAACATTAGTGGGTAAGCTAGCACAAATAGATTATAGAACATCAGTAGACTTGATTACGCTAGCAGTCCTGAGTACACGCTAGTAGTCTTGAGTCTCATAGTCCTGAGTACGTCATAAGCTATTAAAGAGGACCTGCGAAAATCATGAGTACATGGTAGTGGTCTTGAGTACATCATAAGCTATCAGAGAGGACCTGATAACTAGATATTGTAAAATATACCAATAGACTTGAAAATATAAGGAAAATCGGAAACACTTTTAAATTTAGAGAGTCGATAATTTTGAGAATACAGTAACTCTAAGAATGTCAATTGATCCATGAAGTTAACATATTAGTAGATAATGTTCCCATTTGAAGTCGACAGATGCGTTGCTACTATTGAGAACTGACAATCGCCTCACATGTACTGAGGCATCAAGGTTTGCTTTACGCTAGAAATGGATTTGACATTGGACATCTTCCTCGTTTAAACATAAAAATACTGGTTTTACCTTACACCTTCTATAGGCAGAAGTGATATTTGATGATTTTCTACGTCTGTTGTAAAAAAGTAGTTAATTCGAAGAAAGCTCACCGATACAATCAAACGTCCACTTATGAAGCTCCTTATGCAGGTCCTTCGAAAGCTCATCCTGATAGTTCCTCAAGTTATATACCTTCTGTGTAAACTTATCGCACATCTCGTATACAGCCTGGACGTGTTGCTCGACGGAGGAGTGGATCGGAGTATATAGTAATTCTCGTTGACGAGTCCACTCTTCACCCTGACTGCATCGTATAATACTGCTATTACATTCAATTTCAGTCACTACTCACTACCATGATATAAAAGTGTAACTTATCTTCTTTCTTTATTTATTTATGTTTCTTCTTCTTGTTATTGTTTGTTTATTCGAAATGGGCGGTTTTAAATTACCTCCAATTTTGTACACACGAGTGCCTGTACCTCTGGACGTTCAAAATGACCAATAACAAGTGTAGTGGATAAAAAGTAATTCATTTTAAATATTTTTATAAGCATCGCTATACTTTATAGCAGGCATCTAAGGTCAGGCACAAAGCCGTAGTAATATTACTATTTAATATAAATTAACTTAAATATGTCCAGCGCCATCTATTATTTAACTGAAGAAAAAGTTTGAGTTGCAACCCTTAATCTGCAATGATGTTTGATGCAGACCCCATCAAGTTACATTCAGCACTTTACAGGTATCGGGGAGGCACCGTCCTAACAGTAGAGCAAATAGAACTTGTCCTTATCATGAATAAATATGGATTTCCTGATATTTGTAACGTTACACTAACACCTTCCCTGGGACGTAAAAGACTGTCATGTAGTACTTGGCGCAACGTGGTTGCAGCTTGTGCAAAACCTGTGTTGTACGTACAATTCTGTATGGATTACGGGCGAATACAAGTGTTGTGTGTACGTTGGCGCTACAAGACTGGGGGCGGACATTACGTTTGTGTATTTGCAGTTTCTACACGGATGCTAAAAAGTACAGTATTTCAGTGAATTGTCGGCTCGTCTCCAGTCTGGAGAAAAAAGTTCCAGCTTAATATTAGCGCGTTAATATGGATTTCTTTAATAATGCATTTATGCCATATATGTATGTGAATTTTAATGTAAATTACTATTTAAATAAGAAAAACTAACACAGTAAACAAGCCACCGTAGCTATGGTTCCTATGCTCCGTCCTATATTTCTCCAGAGAGTCGAGCGCAGACCTAACAGGTGCTTCGCCCTCCATTGCGTATACTTTCTGGATATGGTCCGGGTGGTTGATCAGCACTATGTCGCCCCCTACGGGACTTACGAAGCGAACCACTGGACCGTACTCATCGAATAATGTCGACAAATTCTTTATGGACTTTCTGTCGCTTATGAATGTTCCTGTAAATGATTGTTATATTGTATTTATACAAATGAATTAGAGATAAAATACTGTAAGGTCAAGTAACCATATGCTATTCATGTGGATATCATCGAACTAGGAAATTTGTTTATAATATATGTGTTTTTGTCTGAATATATCTGTAGTTTTTGTAGAATTTATATAGACCACCTATATAGCCGTTAAGGCTATTCCCATAGATTTAATGCAATTAATGTTGTGAACGATAATGTGAACGGAAATGTAATTAGTGTAGAAAATCGGTAGTGAAACTAACCAACATTAAGACTTAGCGTTAGAATGCCAGCTGTGAGCTGAGTTCCTATCTCGGATAAGTAGTGGCGAAAGCCAGATAAGTACTTTAATGATTTTGGTCCTGGCACGCTGTCGAACGATAAAACCACGGGTTCTTTATTACTTAGAACCATAGGCACTACCCTCGATGTAGGAAACATATCCCCGATTAAATTCTTATCTTTAGCTACATCAGAGCACGCGGTTTCGGCAGCGTTCACACTCTCGATGTCTAACGGCTTTGCTGTCTGCATTTGAATCCTCTCCCACGACAATAATCTCGTACATTGCACCAAATTTTTCTTCACGTGTAAATATCTCAGTTGGCTACACATTATTAGCTATATTCAATTCAAATAGCACCTGAATAATTTTTTCTAATGTTAAAACTTGACTTATGTTTAAAATTTAAAACAAATGAAGGTGAAATGTGTCATAAAGGGAATTAATCAAATTGTTTAAATTTGCCGCCAGTATTGAAACTATCAGTTTTTTTTCATATTTTTACTTATAACTGTGAGAGTATTGTCAAAATGAAAAATATTATTAAATGTTTCAAATATAACTCCGTGATAACTATAATTTATAAAAAGACAAAGTTTTCGTTGTTATTATGAGTAAAAATATCATGGAAATATATTTCAACATGATTTAAATAATGATTTTGGTTACAGGATAAAAAATAAAATTGCTGTCTTTGGAAGTAACAATCAGGTTTATTAAAAATCCGTCAATTTCATATCGCACATATATGTTTTACGCAATATATAAATATACTTAATATACTTAGTTAATGAATTACATTAAGTTTTGTAGATAGTGTGCTGTCTTTTAATAATAATGTTATGTTTGTTGACACCCTAATTAAATTCATAATGGTAACATTGTTTGAAACTGTCAAATGTGCGCAGCAGTAGAAAAATTGAATAGCAAGAATATCGAGATAGATTCACAATTTCACAAGTTTGGCAGGCGAGATCGACATTCGACAAGGCGAGACAGTGGATTGAGACTAGTGTAGTAGATGGCGGGAGTGATCTCGTGTGATATAACTGTGTTAGATTAGGTTTTAAATTTTAGTGTATATTTAAAAATAGTTATAAAAATGACTAGGTAATGATACTTTAGTGTGTAACAATTGCATGATCACGATCCCTTTCATTAATAGCACAATGTCGAGGCATTGCGCTAGGTACGTCCGCTCGGATTAATTCAACTATAAAAGAGCATCTTTACTATTCCAGAGCTAAAATAGAACTTGGCGACGTGACACCGCATAATATAAAACAGTTGAAGAAGTTGAACACGTTTGTGTTCCCAGTGTCTTACAACGACAAATTTTATAAGGATGTGTTGGAAGCTGGCGAATTGGCGAAATTGGCGTACTACAACGATATTGTGGTGGGAGCGGTCTGCTGTAGGGTGGACACGTCGGAGAACTCGAGAAGACTATATATTATGACCCTGGGATGTCTGTATCCATACAGGCGGTTGGGTATAGGCACCCTAATGGTAGAACATGTGCTCAAGTATGTAGAACAGGACGGAAATTTCGACAGCATTTTCCTGTGAGTACATAAATTAAACGAAATCAATATTTTTTCTTGCTATCCTCCTATATTTTCATCAGTTCCAGTTTCAATTTCCGAAATTAGTGATACATAACCTTCAATTAATGTAGGTATAGTTCTCATAAGACAACATATTTTTTGTCTGTGTTGTGTGATATACACATAACTGCTTAACTAAACTTAAAATTAATATGGATAAAAAACAATTACAATTATGTCAGAATATACCTCCATACTTGACTGGTTTACATTATCCATATTATTTTTAATTGTGCCATCTTCATCAACACTTTTCTATCCCAATGCTGGGATCCCACTTTCAGTCCCAATCCTATTGGCCATATGTGGATATTAGTAAACTTCACACTTCTTTAAGAATTGTAGGGATAACTCTCAGGCTTATAGGTTTACTCGTGATGTTTTTTCTTCACTTCACGATTACAGCAAATGAAAATTATTTTTAACATGCACATAACTTCTAACAATCAGAGGTACATGCCTGAGAATTGAAGTCCTATCTATCCCCTACCTATCATTGCTTTAAATTGTAAATAGTCTGTACTCACAGTAAAATTTAAAACAACTCCAATACATATTCCTCTATTGTAAAGTTTAAATTAAAATTTATTACACTTATGCTGTAGAGATGTGGCTAATACCCTGGTAAAAATTGCCACTTTATGTCAATTAAAAGTTGTGATTTTACTCCAGAGACAACATTGCTACTCCCATGTCTATGTTATAACAGTACTGTTTGCTGTTGCTACATTCTAATTTAACAACTTTCTAGGGAATATTTCTATGTAGTATTATAACTTAGTCTTCACAAAGAGAAATACCTCTCTGGGCTAATTTATAATGGGTTTTAATCCTATTTATAAATAAGATTATATTATAAATAGCTAAATGCATAAATTAACTATTAATTATAATGTACTTGGTCAAGGGAAGAGGTCACCAGATTTTTTATTTAAAATCTTGGCTTTCTCATACAATAGTCAGATGTTTTAAGACACAATGGAATAGTATTTTTCCATTTTGATGTTATTGGCGAGACTTATACTTATCAATGCAATGTAGAAGATATTTTTTTTATCATTAAATTAATAGTATACATTATGTGAATTCCAGGCATGTACAAGTAAACAATGAGGGTGCAATAGGATTTTACAAGAAATTTGGCTTTGAGATTGTAGACACAAAAGAGCAGTACTACAAGAGAATAGTGCCAGCTGATGCGCACGTCCTGCAGAAGACAATCAGAGCGCCACAGCCCTCAGCCCCCTTAGTCAATGGAACAGTTCCACATGCGAAAACAAACGGACATGATTGAACATAATGTATGGTTGATGCATGTACTCATACAGTCTCAAATCTGGTGTAAAAAAGAAAGTGATGGTAATGCGAATAATAGTCAAGTAACTGTTTTATACTTACAGAATTGATAAATTAAGCTATATTGTATGTTGGAATATTATTTGTATGGTAGTGTGACATTAAAATGAAAAAGATCTGCATTATATGTTTCTTAACATATTTACAAATATGAACAGACGCACATATTTATAATAAAACAATACGGTATTTTGATGTTGTCGACATGCCATTATATATTGGGAACCTTAAAATGTGCCTGATGGAATGGAATGTCGCTACTTATCCTGTTTCTAGACTATATCCATTAATCTCTATATAAGACCAATTTTAGAGTTACACTTCTATACATTTTGTATTTCTATGATAATGTATAGGACAGATAATCAGTAGGTTGTGGTTGTGGACACTTTGAGGCCATAATGCTAGTTTCTAAAAATGCTAAAAATTTTGACTGACATCATGCCAACTGATGTTGGACATTCACATTTTGTACAGAATAATTCAACCGTAGTTTCTCAATTTTTTACCGAACTTTTTTGGGCTACACACATTATGTGAACATAACATTTTTGACTCTTAATGCTGTTAACTTATTATGGAACCAGTCATGTGGTGAATTTTTTGTTTCGTTGTCAAGAAAAATAATCTTAATAACACACTTTGCCAAATTATTGATAATAATAAAACTAAAAGTTAATATTGCATTTAAACATTTAGTTCTCAATAACAATCTCTTATTATTGAACCTAAGTTTTTAATTTAGTTAAAATAAATAGAACTTTGTGTCAGCCCATACAATATATGCATT
>DWON01006324.1:0-13973 GCA_018251015.1 Phocides pigmalion okeechobee
AGCGAGACTAGCACGACCGCACGCTAACGCGTCGCTTGTGTCTGCGGGCTATACCACTCGCCGGCGTCGGGTAGAACCAGCTGGTGGATGGCGGCGAAGCGGGAGTCGAGTATGCCGTAGGGATTATCCTGAGCCTCCCCACTTAATAGTGGGCGAGGGCTACCACAGTTAAGCCGGGTACAACCCCGAGTTCAAGCCCAGGCAAAGAGGATCTACCTCGAAACCCGTAATCCCCCGCCCCAAGGAGGCTGGGACGTCCCCCGATGATGACTACCAATCTCGCTGTTTAGTGAATCGAAACGCCCCCCTCCCATAGTGACATTCATAAATCACAGTATACATATATAGCTGTTTATTTTAAGTGACGTTGATATTACTGGAAATGTTTGTAATCCAGACTGTGTGGCTTCATTTACATATTAAGTACTTGTTAAGTTTATGATAAATAAAAATCTGTTATGATTGTAGCTTTATGTTATATTATGTTTCAGTTCAGGGCAGATCTTGTAATACAAAATAAGGTCTGCCCTAAATGGCAGGACGTTTTCGTAACAGTTCCTAGGCCATCTCCTAACCGTGTGTGTATTCATCAAACATTATAGGAATATAGTTATTAGTAAATTAAGTTTATGATATCTGTACGTAATATTTGTTTATATACGTAATTCAATTAAGTTTTGCATTACGTACCTACTGTACAGTTTCGATCTTGGAATATAAAAATCTCAATTCAATTATTATAACGTACCTCGAGGCTTATTTAATAACGTTGCCTATAAACTTATTATACTAACGTATTTTATGTTTATGGTCAACCTCATTATATACTATTGTATACTCTTTGGACAATGTCTTGATGTATTACTGGTAACATTTTGCTAATGTTTCATTCATTTTTCATTGAAAAATATCTTTCATTTCATGACGTGATATCACAATCAAATCTGTCTTAAAAATAAATTGGATTGGAATATTTTTATTAAATATATGGTAAATACATCATTCAAGACATTCTAAAATATAATTTTCGTACGTGGTATGTGTTTTTCAATAATTTATACGATTATTTCATGAATGGCCCCATTGTATTTATGTTTATCCCCTTTGTAATATTGCAATAGTCAACATTTTTACTTTGCTTTCGCTATGATTTTTATATTTTCACAATTTTATTATATATATCTTCATAGTAACCATCGTAACTTATTCATAGTTGTATCATATAAACACATCGCCCAAATTGAAACAAGCATATAAGCTTTAAGCATATGTATGGAAAATACACTTTGATTGTTGTTTATCTCGACTTTCATACTTTGAGTTTTAAAAAAAGTGTTGACTGTAAAAGCTTTTGTAAAGAGAATATGGCGGGAGAAATTTTACAAGACTTATTTATTTCTAGTTGTTTAAGTAATCAATTCCATTTTGTTTTACTTTGTCTACAATTCTCTAAAAATAAACCTACATGTTAAATTTCGTTTTATAAATTTGTATATAATAACGAATGCTTTAGTAACATTTTGTATAAATACAACAATGAGTATGAATTAAAGGTTGATAGTATTATAAATATTGTATTATAGATGTCGGGAGGTCACAAGCATCGTTATAAGAATGCAGCGCTTAGCGCAGATGAATTACGTCGCCGTAGAGAGGAAGAAGGGGTTCAACTCCGTAAACAAAAGCGAGAGCAGCAGTTATTTAAAAGAAGAAATGTAGATCTACCTGGGCCCAATGCACCTGACATTGCATTACAGGTAAATTATGTATCACTGTTAGCGGTCCCTTGATTCACTGCATTTTCAAATTTAAATTAATGAGAAAGTCTAGATCAAACAAAGTTTCAATAATTATCCTTAAGTAGCTGATCCAACAATTCATATAAAAGCCACTAGTTTATGCCTAGTAGAGTAACAATATACTGCACAAGTAAATGAAAAATAACAAAAGCTATGTTCAGAATGGAAAGTCAAGTGCTCCTTTCTCTATTCTAGAGAGATGAAACTCAAAATTCCAACCAGTACTCTAAATGAACAAGAGGCTTCAGAATTAAAATAATGTTAGTCCAATGAAATATTCCAGTATATAAAAAAACACTCAAGTATTAATGTGGTTAAACATTGAAAAAGAAACTAAAAATGGTCAGAGTCACAGTATAAGCCAATCAAATTTTGTGTTTGTATAAAATGTGCATCATACAAGTTGTATGAATTGTGGTTGATGCTTGAGTCATACCATGTGTCACATTTTAATCTGTGGAAATACTGTTTACGTAAACAGTCTTCATAATTAATACTAATGTGTTATTCAGATTTCTTTGAGAAATACATTGACTACTGTTATACTACTGCTGTGCTACTATTATATTGACTATAGTTCTACAGTCTGTGAGGCAGACAACCAATACTACCCCCATAATCCACCATGAAGCAACTTTTATGTTTCGATTAGTGTGGTTGATGAACTCTCTTAGCCTTTAGTAGTAAAAATTGACCCACATGCTAACTCAAAGGTTCTTTTTAAAGTTGAATATAGATCCATGGGATGCAAAAACTACTTAACATCAGGTGATCTGCATGTTCATTTACTTCTCTGTCCCATAATTATACATTAAATAATATAATAAAATTAATTATTTGACTTTCAGGAAGACATAAACATTTCCCCGTCGGATGATATTGCACCATCAATGATAGCCGCTCTCTACAGTGACAACCCTCAGGACCAAGTCATAGCTACACAGAAGTTTAGAAAACTTCTAAGTCGAGAACCCAATCCTCCTATAGATGAAGTTATACAGTCAGGAATAGTTCCTAAATTTGTTGAATTTCTTACTGATAGTTCTAATCCTACTTTACAGGTAATTTTTTGTCCTTATTAGTCATTAGTAATTTGAAGTTTTATCTTGATGTTGAGTTATACAGATAATTGTTTGAAAATTCATTAAGTGACATTGTTTCTTATGTTTGTAGTTTGAAGCGGCATGGGCATTGACAAACATAGCATCAGGGTCATCGGAGCAAACTCGGATTTTGGTGGATTGTGGTGCAATACCTATTCTCGTTAACATCATCGCAACGCCCGGCAGTGGCGCTGATGACGTTAAAGAACAGGTAAGGACCATATAAATATACAACTATCAATAATGTAATAATTATTTACCATTGATTTTGAAATATAGTATTATGGTTGATTTTCATTGGTTACTAGTATTGGTACTAGAGTTACTACTACATGTTTTAGTAGGAGTGATAGCATAGTGGTAAGATTCTACCCTGACATGCACATGTGATCTTTCAATATTGTATGTCTTTTTGAGGAACTTTTTGAGGAAATGTTTTTTATTAATGTTCATCCTAAAGTTTTCAAAGGTAAATGAAATCTACAAATTGGCTAGCAAGGTTGGTTTAAGGCTTGATCCATGTCATTTTGAGAGGAAACCTGGTTACACCCAACAACTACCAACAAAACCTGGATACAACAATGGCTTGAGCATGAGGGTGTTAGCAGTAACAAGGAACACATTATTTACAACAAAGAGTAAAGAGTAAAGAAAATATAAAGATATTAATCCTTACTGCATTGCAGGCGGTGTGGGCTCTGGGCAATGTGGCGGGAGATTCGGCCCGCTGCCGTGACATCGTGCTCGCTGCTGGGATCATGCCACCTCTCGTTGAGTAAGTTGTGCGATATATGTATATTTTTTTTACTTTGGACCTATTGTTAACTTTTATAAAAATATTGTATAAATAAGTATTGTTTCAGAAAACATCTTTACAAAATTGATAACACTGTTGAACCCATTAATTTAACTCTGTAATCATAATATGTGTACGCTTAAAATAATATTAAAAAGAAATCTTTGTTGCTTTCGTCATAACTATCGTAGCCTCTAAATTCGTGCACTGAAAATAGGTTAATATCTCGATCGGTTGTTTGTATTTATTGATTTTTTTGCCTTTTTTTTTGTGATGTATGTAAAACGCTTGCAAAGTTTTGTAAAGGTAATTTTTGCACTGAGTATATTATAGTTAGTTTAGCTTAAGGATTAAATTTTTTAAAGGTCTCAATCTAGTAAAGACACCTGTTCTTTTTTCAGCATTTTAAATAAATATACAAGGCTATCCATGACAAAAAACGCGGTTTGGACTCTTTCAAATCTGTGTCGAGGCAAAAATCCTCCCACGAATTTCGAAGCAGTTGCACCAGGTAAAGTTCAATCATGGCTAATAAAAGATATCTCATAATAATACATTTGTGTTTATAAGCAAATATTTTACTAAGTTACTACTATAATGAACAATCATGCATTAACAAACAGTAATACACACATTATCATTATGCTAAAAGAAAAATTGCTGTAAATGGTTTATAGCATATAATGTTTTATAAAATACATTTTAAACTAACGTGATACAAAAGGACTTGTACAAAGTTGCTTAAAATAAATATACTACCAAACTAAGATATATAAACTGTTCTTAACGTTAATTGAAAACTGACCAACACCATATAGAATATGTGTTGTATCTCATGAGTAAAACTGTGGAACCAGACATGTTAATGTCTATTGTATTGAAGAAAGCATTTGAAAAAAACTTTTGTCAATAAAATAATTTGTAAGCAATTACGTTATTTCTTTTAGGAATACCGGTATTAGCGCGACTACTCCATCACAGCGACAGTGACGTGTTGAGCGACACGTGTTGGGCTCTCTCATATCTATCGGATGGTCCAAACGAAAAAATACAAGCTGTTATCGATTCCGGCGTCTGCAGGCGGCTTGTGGAATTATTAATGTATGTAATGAGCTGAATTAATAGTTTAATATCCTAAATGTCCTTTGTTTAAAAAGTTGCTTTGCCATTTATGTAACAAGTGTCATGCTATCAAAAAAATGTTTACTCGTAGCCCCACATTACTATATCTCATGTCGTGGTCGACCGGGAAAGTACCATCACCGCCCTCATAATCTGCCGTAAAGCATTACTTGTGTGTCGGATGGAGAGGTGCGATTGCTGGCAACAGTTTGAAGCGAGGCAACCATCTTAGGCCTCAGGAGTAGCAACGCATCTATGTACGTTCGAGCTCAGATATGATTTCAGTCGTGTTTGTGGTCGTACGTGGATGTCTATGAGCTGCTACTACTTAACATCAGGTGGTTTACATGCTCGTTTGCTACTCTTACTACATAAAAAAAATGTAAAGAGTGGCCTTGCCATTTATGTAACAAGTGACACTCAACCAAGAAAATTTACTCTTAGCCTCACATTAGAGTATCTTGCGTCATGAGTACCTTGGACACATACAGATATGTAAGTTGATCTTTTATTTATCTACCTGGCTCAAATCCAACCTAGAATCCAGTACGGTGACACTTGAGTCATTTCCCTCTTTCATTCATGACAGTAATTATTTGTGGTTTCTGTTTTATTGCATTTTAATTTACAAATAGGAATATAGTTTAATTTGAGGTCGTATGTAGATATTTTGTAACTCCAGAGGATTAAAGAGAACACTTTTCCTATTGATACACAAGGAGTTTACTACTAAGTTAGGAGAGAGATGTTGATATTTTCCCGGGCAAACTATGGTTTTATTATATTTATAGCAGCCGTGTAATTAATGAACGATGATTGCAGGCACGGCAAGCACTCGGTGGTGTCGGCGGCGCTGCGCGCCGTGGGCAACATAGTGACGGGCAACGACGCGCAGACGCAGGCCGTGCTCAACTGCCAGCCGCTGGGCGCGCTGCACGCGCTGCTGCGCGGCGCCAGCGAGCCGCTGCGCAAGGAGGCCTGCTGGACGCTCTCCAACATCACCGCGGGGAACGCCACGCAGATACAGGTCATCGTCGTCAACATTTGACGGCATTTCCATATTACTTCGTTTCGCTGTCATTCCACATTTTTGGTGTTGTTAAACTAACTAGCACGTAATCCATCTAATAGTCATATTCAATGTCATTTTTTGTATATTATCCCAACTGAAGTAAATTATATGACAGATGCATTGTTACATCCTTTGCTACCCAACTACTATCAGCATTCATACCAATGAACTATATTTGAAAATGTTGAGTTTAGCAGAATATGCCACATCACCCTTAAGCAGCTAACAATCGCTCTAACAGCTGTTGGACCCTATCCGATATCGAACCTACTGAAAATTTGCTGTAAGGTATTTGTGATAAATCACAAATGTGATTTGTGATTTGTGATAAAGACCAATTGAAGATATTTCACCATGGTTATGTTAAAACATAGTAATAATGGATACATACAAAATAGACTCCGAATGTAAAACCTGGTCCTATCTATGTGC
The DNA here is from genome assembly GCA_018251015.1 of Phocides pigmalion okeechobee. Lineage (NCBI taxonomy): Eukaryota > Metazoa > Arthropoda > Insecta > Lepidoptera > Hesperiidae > Phocides > Phocides pigmalion. Next base: position 6,325 of record DWON01006324.1, read on the forward strand.
TTCTGGCAATGTGCAAGTTTTTCTTCTTCAAGCTACATCGGCTTAATCTGAAGTATTTTATTGAAGGTATGAGGAAATAATTTTTACGTATTACACTGTTACAGGCCATCATAGACGCTAACATATTCCCGACTTTAATCGAAATCTTAAAGCAGGCCGAGTTTAAAACCAGGAAAGAAGCTGCTTGGGCCATAACTAATGCTACCAGCGGTGGGACACAAGCTCAAATTGGGTACATAACATTATTTTTATACATATAACATTCTCTATCATATACTAAATAAAAATTAAAAAAAGACAATATAGACGTGACACGTAATAAATCAGCTTTAATAATTCTTGTTCATTAAAATATCTTTGAAAATCGGATTAAAAAAATTCCGTGCATATTATCATCGCAAATTTAATCACCATGATGATATTTTACTCGAAGATGAAGCTAATAATGTGCTGGTTAAGAGTGTATGGTGATGTATGTATTTTAATAACTAGTATGCAAGTCTTCTGTTTGGGAGGAGATTGTGATTTCACATCTTACAAGTATATTATTTATAGTTACTATTATTATATAGTAGTTGAAATCCTCTGTGGTAGTAATGTGTTTTTTTTATATGAGAAGAGTACGAAACGGGCATGCAGGCCACCTGATGTTAAGTGGTCACTGCAGCCCATGGACAGCCACGTCCAATCTCAAATAGGACAGAAGTTCTATTTAAGTATGGAAGTGGATGCGTTCCTACTCTTGAGGCCTAAGATGATCGCCTCCAATAATGTGTATCCGGCAACCATACCTCCCCAACCGAAACAATACATGAAGAACATGTTGCTTTACGTCGGGTTATAAGTGTGGCGGTGGTGCCGCCCCGGGGGAGCTCTAACGGCTCTACCACCTTTAAATTTGATATATAAACATATATATGTATACCGTCAATGACAATAAATTTTTGTTGTTTTTTTTACGTTGTATGTTTGTATTTTAGGTATTTAGTGGAACAAGGTTGTATACCACCATTGTGTGACTTATTGACACTGACTGACACAAAGACCGTCCAAGTAGCTCTCAATGGCCTGGACAACATATTGAAAGCGGGCCTGCAGTCCGATCAACGCGATAACCCATATGCAGCTCTGATTGAGGAATGTTTCGGTAAGTTTATTATCTTTGTTATAATAAGAGGTGACTTTTCCCAAAAAATATTGAAATTTACAATGATAACTATTATACCTAATACATTGAGAGAGAAACAAACATAAATACCTCTATTTTGGAGAAGATTATTAATTAGAATAAGTTATACACTGTATGTTTTGCGCAGCTTCGGAAACTTTGGAATAGTGTAAAGTGGCATGTATTTAAATAATTATTAAAATGACAATATTAATATATGGAATATTTGAGATATTTCATGTATTAACCATCTCAGCTATTTAAAACCTTCGAAATGTATTATATACATCTGTAATGCCATATTCTAATCATATCCAGGTTCTGGGTCTTGAGATTTACGTAAAGTCTTTATATGTGTATAGTTTATAGCGCCTAGAATTTTATACCCTTTAAGAGACTATTTCAAATAACAATAAATACACTCTGTTCCAAATTTCTTATTTTTTAAATTTACTTGCTTGTATTTGGTTTTGAAATTGAGTATCAAATTAGCATGTACTATTCTCGATGGCAAGAGTTCACTGCCATTATGAAAGTCTATTCAAATAGGATGGAGGTCATGTCTGAGACCCTGCTACAGGAGAGGATTTTACCATCCTCACAATATTGCAAATTGAATAGCTTAAATTATTTATTTTACAGGTGTAGATAAAATAGAGTTTCTACAGTCCCACGAAAATCTCGACATATATCAGAAGTCGTTCGAAATAATCGAGAACTACTTTGGTTCCGAGGGCGAGGATAACAGGGTACTGCCCGAAGTGTCTTCTACTACTGACCAATATCAATTTAATATCGACCAGTCTGTGCCTATGGGTGGTTACCAGTTTTAACATTGCCTACTATATGTGCTACATATACAATTGATGTTCATTGTGCAGTGAGTACTTATTGTTGCTTATATAATCATATATTTGGAACCAATTTCTATTATATACGAATTAAATGTCCAAAATTATATCTAGTCTAAAAATGTAAGTATTTTCATAACTGTGACTTTAGTATAATATAGGAGCATATAAATTAAATTATCGAAGTTGTCGTCGCTTGTAAGCCTGAACCCACTTGAATGAATAATTTAATTTCAGATGCCTGTAATGAGGAGTGGGTAAATCATCAGCTTTCGCAAAGTAATATAAGTACTTACACTACACCAGAGTGTAATTACACAGTGCACTGATCTGTAGAAGAGTAGAATCATTTTTACTACAAAATATTGGAATTAACTATCCGAACATTTTTTTTTGCTGTCATAGATAATGGCATATCTAGTTATTTTTTTATGTGAAATATTATATTTTTGTTGCTTTTCACGCCAGTCTTAATTAGGAAAACATTGTTTAAGTTGTTATATGATAATAACTTTTTATTCCTTGTAATGTATTAAAGATTCGTATCAATTAATATTTATGACTTTGAACTTGCATATTTATGGTTGAGGGAATTTTGTACTGTATATATAACATAATTACATAACACTGGTTATTTTTATACCATCATATTTCAAGCGTTGCAACCAATAAATATCATCAATTATTTTTGTTTTAGGAAAATATGTCCAAATGATCGATTTGGTATGTAAAGTGATAATGTAGTTAAATTTTCAACAAGTGTCTAGTAAGCCACCTAACACATGTTTTACAGTAACGAAGTATTTTTCTTTGATAGTTCAAAATTATTTATAGTATTTTTTATTTACTGTACATATTTAATGGAACCAATCATGTACGTGTGTATCTCAAGGTATCGTTGCTCTAGTGCACTAACATGATTTGTCTAAATTATACTATTAGTTTTACATGCTATATACTAAAGCTTAGCTCACATTTCGTACCATAACCATTACATGTGAATATTAGAATTCATTCGTAAATATAGAATAAATATATATAATAATAAAGTCAGTAACTGACAGGTGCTTTATCTTTTACTGAATACCTATGTTTTATTTACCTATACATACCTAGTAAATGAAATCCATTACTACACCTTATATACTAGATGTTTGGTCTAGTTTATACATATCTATTTACATTTTAAAGACCATATATAAGCATACAACCCAATTGATTGAGTTCTGGTATTATTGTTAGTTGGTTGAAATATTAGTCAATGATGTTAAAAATATATTGTCATTATTCAGAAAATAACTACTACTATTTGAAACGTTATTCCAAAATTAATAAACTATATGAACTCATACTCGCTTATGGTGCTCTGCTTATAGTTCTGCGTAAGACCAATTTACATAATACTAGCAACCCGGCCCACCTTTGCTCGGTTAATAGAGATATTTACTTACATTATTTTTCTTTCATACAAGCTTCCAGTCATAATTTAGCAAAAACTAACCATTAGAAACATCTTTTTCGCATGACTGAATGAATTACTATATTGAATTTAACTATTTCTTTTTTGCCCAATTTACAAAAAAAAAAATGAACTTATTATGCACCAAAACCTTACTTAGGAATCACTACCTTTTGAAAAATCTGAAAAAAACCGTCCAGTACTTTTTGTGTTTATCATGAACAGAGAGACGCGTCAGGTGAGGAATATGTTTTATAATATTTAGAGATTAAGTACTATGCCACACATGAGTACCAATTATGTATATAAAAACGACAAATTTCTTTCAAAACTGCTGATATTGAAGTCAAAGATTTCAAAAATCCATTGAAAATTTTCATTTAGGATGACATTTGTCAGTGGATGCAGTTTTCTTTTTCATCTGTCAAGGGCGGGGGGTGAGTGTAAAGGTAATTCTACCCTTGTCACAAGGCCGCACTCTTCGGAAAAGGGGTGCAAATGGTTTTGTTTTACTTGACAAGCTACTCGGCGCACAGAAAAATTATACAAAAATAGCTGTTGTTAAAAATATTTGTCGTGAATTAAATTCTTTACAATTATGTCTTTCTCTACATTACATCTGTCATATAACTTTTATTCGTGAAATCAAAAATAACAAAATAAACACTAAGGTATAATAATAATGTTCAATGTGTCCAATAAAGCATATTTGTATTTGTAAGGACAAAAAACTTAATTAAAACACTGCTGTGTAATTCTGGGCGCGACGCGCTTGCGGCTCCTACTCACTTGTGTTGTATGGACAACTTTGTATGGATTACCAGCGAAGAAAACTGCTGTTTTTACGTCAGCGCTACAAAACTGGGGGCGGACATTACGTCTGTGATTTCGGTAATTGTATTTATATTTGTCGGCGTATCTTCAGTCTAATCAAATAAGCTACAGTTTAGGGCCGCCTCCCGCAAGATATATATCCGCGCCGCAATCAGGTTTAATTAAAAAAAGAAGACATTACTTCCTTAAAAGTATTTATTTTTCTTATACAATAGATAACACTAAAACTATATTGGTCCTTTTAAAATTTAGTAGTATGCAATCTTTCCTTATAACTAAAAATAAGGTACTAATATTTTATATATTTATTTTAATACGTTTACTTTACTTTATCTCTTTACTCTATTAATTTAATGATATTATGGTACAAAATCCTATGGCACTTTACAGCAATAATTCTTTCAGATTAAATTTAAAGAAATCTTGCACCTAAATATATAGTAGTTAAACATTGTTAATTTACCAAGTTACAAAATAAAACTTACAATGATTTTATTGAAAAATATTAATCATAGGGTAAAAGTATGTGCATGCAACATAAATAATCAAAAACTATAAAATGTTTGCGTTAAACATTTCTGTTTATTATGCCTTTGACCTATAAATATATTAGGTACAGTAGGTACATTTATTGCCATTAAAACTAGTTACATCATATAACATTAATGTCCATATACCTATTATATAATATAGCACCGGTCCTTATCTAAAATATTTTAGAAGCAATGTAAATAAATTGGAAATCAACTGATTTATGTATAAAGCAATTTAAGAATTTTGATATGGTGTTTGAAATATTAAAGTATATTTGGGGAGTTTTCTAGACTTCCAAGAGTGGTGAAATAACCACGTAATTCATATTCCATAAATGATTTCAAAAACTGATGTTCAAATTACTGTGAAGAGTAGAAGAGATATCGCATAGTCGAAGATGCGGTATATTTTAGGCCACACAGACTATTTTTGTTTAGCGACGGCAAAAGAATGGAAGTACAGTCTTTGCTAAACATAAAATTAATTTATCTCGATTACAGATTCTTTCTTAAGCTTAATTTTTTAATACATTTGCATCTCTTTATCAATTGTTAATTGTTATTAAAAATTCGTGCGTCGTAAACTGCCGCCCCACCCTGCCTTCCAGATCCGGGGCTGGCCTTCGGCCTATGCTCAACTCTCTTTGCGCTAAAAGCACTAGCAAGTTTACTAATTTCTGCTTAAATCCTTTACCCTTCACTTCCATCGTAACACGTCACACTTCAGGAACCCACAAAAGTGAGACGTAATTCACGACTTAAAATATACTGATATATTGAAAAGATAGGTGTGATACAGATATTATAATGTTGTGTGTCCTCATATAATTGTAAAATGTATTTACATTGACTGATGATTTATTGTTTAAGTGTATTCTATAAATTCATTATTTCCTTATTCGTTTCGTTTGCAAAATTAGCATCATAAATATAAAACCATTTACTTTCATAGCCATATTAGGAATAGGAATACAAGAGAACACAAATACCAAGTCAAACAAAACTAAATTCTTAATTTTGAGTTCGCCTACCCGAGGATCGAATCCAGTTCTTCTCTGGTCGTCAAGCCGGTATGTTGACCGATAAGCCTCGCGGATCGTCAAAACACTGACTACCAGGATACACCTAGATCATTAAAATATACGAGTGCGGATAAAAAACGGTGTTCTAAGTGAAGGTCTTCCCAAAATCTCATTCGATCCGAAAATGGATTCCTGCCCTTCGTGAGTTCACTACCGATATTTAGATAATTAATTTTCTTTTCATTTTCTACGGGTTCCCATGTTATATTTAAAAGAGGATCGTTTTCATCTGGCGTAGGTGTCCTGAAATCAAAATTACATATGATATTTATATATCTTTTATATAAATGTTCGAATGTAAAGAAACTTTAAGGTCGTTGACAACTGTTTAAAGTGAACTTATTTTACTAGAAGTTACTTAGGCTACTTTTTATTTCCAAATTTACTTAAATTAGGTACTTAAAATTGTGACAACAGGCACGGGTCAGCTCTTTACATTAAGAATTACTGAATCTAAAAATGGGAAGACCCGAGAGATGACGACATTAAAGTCTTTGCACTTTACACCGACCCAACTCGCACAGTATGACATTGAAATGTAAACTTTATATCATGTTACTTATGAGTTTATTTTTAAAGCGTGGACCACACGTCGTATACCTTTAACTTACAAGTTGACAAATTCATTCATAAATAACAAAACACAAAGCTTACATTTCAATGCTATGCTGTGAGTTGAATCGATGTAATGTGCGAAGACCTTAATATGTATAATCCAATTAAATTGTCTATTAATCTAAATTCATTATGTACATTTAAATTCCTTCAGTTTTGAAATTACAACTGATATAAAGAAATATATAGTAAGGATTGGGAGTTGGGGCTATTGGAGTGATGAATGGAGATCGATTGAGGCTTGAATAATAGGGCTGATAGACGAAAAGGTGAGGCAACAATTCGGGGTATGGTGGAAGGACTGAATGAGAGGATAAGACCTGGATGGAAGACGGATATGACGAATAGGAACTGGTGTTGGCGAATGTAAGCATATTTATTGATTGAATCAATACATGATGCGCGCAGATAATAAGCTACTACAATTACTAGGCACATTACTATTCAATTGTTGACTTATACTAATTATAAAGTTCTTTAAACGTTAAATTTATTTAGTAACTGTTAAAATATATCGATTTCTGGTTCCTCAGCAATTACAAAATTGGGTAACCGCACTGCTGTTGGAACGCGGCGTGCGGACATAGTGCGTGCGAGGGGCTCAGCGAACAGTGGTCGCGCGTGCCTCTCCCGCAAACGATGATAAATTGTCAGACTTAATTCTAAATTAAACCGTCATCTATGTATAAGATTCGTATATTTATTACCTTTATCTTCGTATATATATTAACCATTTGTTTATGACCCCTTAATTAATGTATATTCTATGGTCCATGCGAGCGAAGTCCGTAGTATCCGCTAGTCACCAATAAAAGTTATTAAAAACTTAATCAGTTTCATCCATTGGCGTAATGAACTTGGGTTTATCGCATAAATTATCGCAAGTTTTTAAACAGATAGTTGTTTGGTTTTAATTATAATTACCTACTTCTCATTATTTTCGTTGAACTTAAGGTGCATCATTTTCCCATAGAAATTGTGAAGAAATGCAGGTCACCTGACATGGAGTTTTTTTTATAATGAAAGAGTAAGAAACGGGCATGCAGACCATCTGATGTTAAGTGGTCACTGCAGCCCATGGACAACCACGTCCAATCTCAAATAGAA
>DWON01006325.1:0-13972 GCA_018251015.1 Phocides pigmalion okeechobee
TTGAGGACTAAGATGGTCGCCTCCAATAGTGTGTATCCGGCAACCACACCTCCCCAACCGAAACACAATACATGAAGGACATGTCGCTTTACGACGGGTTATGAGGGTAGCGGTGGTGCCGCCCCGGACGAGCTCTAACGGCTCTACCACCTTGAAAATCTTCTCACATAAAAAGTGTAGATATGAATACAGGGTATTATAAAGATTTTTTATATATTTGTATACTGGTTTGACGCGCAGAGTTCTGGGTTCATTTCTCGGTCAAGAAAAAATATTTAATTGATATATCTATTCGGGGTCTGGGTGTTTTATTTTACTTTTGTATGTGCGTATTCGGAACAGCCAAGAAGCGGATAACCGAAAGTCTGCATAGTGACTTTTTCACACCCACTATGATTACCTAAGTACGCTGCTGGTGACAAGAGGGCTAGTTAGTATTTAACACAGACAACTACAATTATTATTCTGCGTGAAAATGCAGGAAATTTTCTTAATACCATTCCGTATTCGCACGCTTACCTTGGAGATTGTTTTAGTTAGACTTTTATTAAAATTATTCTTAAAATGTTGGTTGTAAATATCGATGTAGTGTAAAAAATAAAAAAATATATACATAGATAAATAGTTAAAAAACTAAAAAACACGTTATTTATATAAAAAAAATATTAACTATTATTTATTTATCTTTTTTTCATATTTTTCAAATAAATCAGACTTCTGGAAATTGTTGAAAATTATGCTCCAAGCATCCGTTACATACATACATACGTACATAAATACATAAATACATACATACAACCAAAGCCAAAAAAAGCGAGTTTATAAATAAAGATAACTTTAAAAAACATTATTATTTTTTACAATATAACCAATTAATGCACGTAAACAAAAGGTAAATCGATATAAAACAAGCCGGGTTCTTACATACGACATCCTTATACAACACACGTCAGATCATAGACAATTTTACGTACGAACGAACGTTACGTGGCTGTGACGTCAAACAGTAAATAATACTCTGTCATTTGTAATATGAAGGGTAATATTTTATTTCTTTTTTTACGAAATGGCCGGAGCAAACCGGCTTAGCTTACCATGGTAACTTTGGTGCCACCCACGAACATTTCTATTTACTCCAAAGAATGAGTGAGAAGAGCAAACGAGCATGCAAACCACCTGATGTTAAGTCGCAGCCCATAAACATCCACCTACAACCACAAACATGACTAAAATCCTACCTAAGATCGAACGTAGATATGTCGCTACTCCTGAGGACTAAGATGGTCGCCTCGCTTTAAAGTGTAGCCGGCAACCGCACCTCTAAAATCGAAACAAATGCTTTACGGCAGATTGAGTACTGAATTCCTATTTGAAGTCGATCACAGAGACTCTTGAGGAATAAGATAGTTGATCGCTACCATCTACGGATGCTGCAATCGACACAAAAAATTCTGAAATCGATCACAGATGCGATGGTAGATTACTTAAAGACTAAGACAGCCGTACACCCACGGAACGAGAAAAAACACTTCACGCTGGAAATACGAGCGGCGGTGGTATTTTCCGGAGGAACTGTAAAGATTTATCCTTTAACAGTACAACAATGAAGCCATTAGATGCCAATAAAGAAATAAAAATAAAAATGCCCAATGGAACATCAGTTAATTTGTTTCCTACTCCTGGATTACTTATACGTCTGTCCGTGTCAAAGTAGGGAACACAACAGGTGCGGGCGATTCGCCGAATTCATTCGGCGGCGAACGCCGTGGCTGCCGGACGTCTAGACGCTGCTCAGCGATTCGGTTCGAAATTCAAACTTTGCCTCTCAAAATACATTTGACATAACAGTGCGTTATTTTCTTAAGTGCCAGTGTTTCCTGTGATCCGGTTATTTTTTTTTGTTTTCTTATTTCTCCGTCGTTTCGTGTTTTGTGTAAGCGAACGTTACTCCGTATTTTAGTTGAAGGTATGTCTTTTCGAATTTAATTAATTTATTTTATGTTAGACACGGGATGTTAAGTTTTCTTAAGCGGAAATTAAATTAATGACTTATGACTACTTCGAAATTCAATTTAAAGTAGCGCGGAGTAATTAACGGCGCCGACGACATTTCCGTTTTATCAGTTTTGTCGAGCTTTTAAATTCTCGTCGAATCTTTAATTAAATATATTTTGATGATCACTAAATTTAAGTGTTTATTTTGGTACGACGAAAATCGAATTAAAAGAAATTACGTTTCAAATATTGGATTTCTTGGAAATCTTAATTTATTTTAAATGTATTTTTATATGTACCTGAACATTTTTAACCGCGTTCTTAAACCCTTATTTAATCCTATCACAAATACCAATTTTTATTCCCTATTTGTTCATCATTAGACGCATTTTGTCTTTAAATTTTAATGTCACGAAGCAGAAATAGTGACGTTCTAAATAAAAAAGAGTTCTCATAATCGATTCATAAATGGCGGAGTTATGTGGAATGAAACATGACAAATTATGGTCGCATGAAATAATAGAAAGGTGAATAATATAAATATAGACTATAGTATACGTAGTTACTTAAATATTTTATTTCCTTTTATTGTACATATTTTATTTTATAAGAATGGTCTAGATGGAAATTTAATATCATACGGATTAAAAAAGAAAAAAGATTCTCAATTCGCTTATTTTTAATTATTTATTTACTGGAGTTCGATTTAAATTTAAATTTTATTACAATTTATCTATGAATACAATAAAATATAAGAAATCAAAAATATTTAAAAGAAATTTGCATCCTTAATTGAAGAAAACACGTGTTGCGATTTCTTTAAAAATCACTTGTTATTTTTTGTTAGTTATTTTTTATTTAATTCTCATAAAAATAAATATTATTGGATTATATTTATCGTTTTTTGTCTTTATTAAAATTATAAATTATTGTTATTTTTATGAAAACATTCAATTATTAATTATTGGGTTAATAAAACTTAGAATAAAAATAAGATTCCAGCGAAATGAATAACTACTAATTTCACAGACGTTAGAACTACAGTTCAATGGGGGAGATACCACCATCACCTCCATAATATGCTGTAAAGCTATTTTTATGTCTCTTAAAAGCGGATTCGACCATTTCATTCTTAGAACTAGCAAGGCATCTACGTATGAGCTTTGATACGACTTCAGTCTTGTTTGAGCTTGAGATATCTATGGGCTACAGCGATTACTTAACATTAGGTAGCCTGCACGCCATAGGGAATGCCGCAGCTTTGCTCAGCTTTCATTTCGTCCACTTCACATATGGTTTCCGACTGGCTCTTTGGGGTTTACAAAGGTTAGCTAATTAAGTCCACGGTCTTAAAATAGCCATTGTTTGGTGTGGCTTTACAAAAATGCTACCAAAAAAACTACTAATTAACAAAAGTTGTTACATGAAATTTTCGTAAGTATTTTGTACCAAGTTCTGTAATTTTATTTTAGTAGAACTTTTCACGACTTCCTATACGTGGGTTTAAAATTTCAGGTTTTCTTAGATTTTCTAATACTTGCACTTAGTAATAATTACGTCAGTGACTTCCAAAAATATGGTCACAGAATAGATACGTTTCATCGCCTCACGGGATTAAATTTATTTAACATTAACAAAATTACATTTTAAACATGTATCGGGTACTTACGATACGTAATTTACGCCAATAATTCGATTCTGTTGCGTGGATCGTGGTCGCGAACGAAAACTTAAGCACGATCCATGGAACTAGATCGATATATTGGCGTTTTTCAACGAATCGTTAACTCGTTATATATTTAAAATGTACCCATTCCGCTGCGTAGGTATTACAAAATTTGGAAAACTTAAAAATGAAAACCATGTGAACTGGGTCGAAATATTGGCGTATTTCAACGAATCGTGAATACCCGTTATATATTTAAAATATGTCCATTCCGCTGCGTACGTATTAGAAAATCTGAAAACCTAAAAATGTAGACCCATTTGAACTGGGTCGAAATATTGGAGTAATTTAATTTAACGTGAGTACCCGTTACAATCAAAATGTAATTTTGTTAATGTTAATAAAATTAAGTTACACTATTTTAAACTTATATCATCGCGGAGTTCATACATTTTATACATAAATAATGGGTACTCACGATTAACGTTTGAGGTCGTTTAAGGCCGTGACCACAAAATGCAATTGGTTCGAAATATCGGCAATAAAAAGCATTAATCCTGAGTACCCGTTACATAACAAAATGTAAATTAAATTACATTACGTAAATGAATTTGCATTGGGGTCTAAATTAAATTTTGGCTCGACGATCGTTGTGAAAGAAGTTTCAGATTTTGGCACGAAAACCTTTAGAGTTTCAATAAAATCTAGATCGTTAAAATCACGTACTTTTTTCGTCTAAGATTACAGAGTTAGGGCAAGGGAGTAATAAGAAAAGTTTAGTAAACTACTAGATAAGTATTGTACGTTCTTCTGTACTTAACCCTTTCCCTGCGACATAGTACAATGCCGAGTAATGCGCGACGCAACGCGCTTGTGGCTTGTGCACACCCGTGTTGTACGAACAAATCTGTACGGCTTACGGGCGAACAAAAGTGCTGTGTTTACATATACGTTACAAGATTGGGGGCGGACATTACGTCTATGTATTCATTGATGATACACAGATGTAAAAAATACAATCTAGGAAAATAACGTCCAATTTAGTGTCGCCTCCCGCAACGCTGACCTGATGTAATAAAGGGGCGCCATAGTCAAAATGTTAAGTATTGTACGTTCTTTTGTTCTCTCGCTACTTCAAATAGTATCGCGTTTAAAGTATGAATTCCCGAAAACAAATTCTTAATGTGGAATTTTTCCTTTGAGCTACTAAGTTTGGGTAAATTACGTACGTAACCCGTCTAGGGTATGTATTTACGTATATAGACTTTCTTGTAAACGGCTTATGGGTTTGATCTGTGTATGTGGTGTCACTTATGGGTCGGTGGTTAATGACTGCGACGTTCATATATTCGATCGGATCAGTGTTTTAGGAGGCGGCACTAAGCTGGAACTTATTTCTCTAGACTGAAGTTGCACCGACAATTCACTAAAATATTGAATTTCTTAGCATTTGTGTATCGTCTACGAATACACAGACGTTGTGTCCAACCCAGTCTTGTAGCGCCGACGTAAATACTTTTGTTCGATCGTAATCCATACAGATTTGTACGTACAAGCCGAAAGCGCGTTGAGCCGCAGTTTTGTACGCGGCAGGGAAAGTGTTAAAAATCGTTCAATGATATTACTAATTTTTCGAAGTTACGTGTCTTAACGACATGTTTTATCAACGAGAGAAAACATCCTGAGGGAGCATTCTGGATAGTTTTCCATAAATTTCTTCAAAGTAAATAAATTGGAAACAGCTGATTGATACTATAAACTAGTTTAAAATCCCAAAAACTCTTTAAGAGTCACTAATTAAAGGGTTACTGTTACACTTTAGGTAATCGACGCACGCATGGATTATTAACACAGACAGCCATCCAATTTCCGACCGCGCTGACCGCCGCTTCACTTAGTCTATCATTAACGAACTCGCAAAGCTAGGCATAATTCTCCTTAATAATCACTACATTCTGAATAGAAATCTAATTAACATTGATTTGCCTTGTTCGTGGTGATAGTTTTCAGCGACTGAATAAAGCTTTTCAGATCTATTCAAAACAGTCTCATTTTGACGTTGTAAATGGAACTGCAGGCATTCGATAGTGGAGAGTTGACATTATTGTTGCGCATTGAGCCTCAAACCGGACTACAGTACGGTCTGACGTCGTGAACATGAGTCTTAGTTATCAATTAGCATTTTGAGGACTAAGATAGTCATTATACTTGTAATTGACCACACTGTCTGTCTGTCTTTTCGAAATAAATTCGAAAAGTAGTAAACGGAATTTATCACAGTTTTCAACAACAGGTAGAGCGATTCCTGAGGAAGGTTTTGGTGCATAATAAATTAAGTCATTTTTAATTGGGCGAGAAATTAAATTTATTAAATTAAATTAAATTCTATTACCCGTGCGAAGCTGAGCCGGGTCTCTAATGAATATGAAACTATAGTTTTATAGCTATAAAGATATTAATTACTGATTGTACATTTACACCTTACTTCATGCCGCCCGGGCGAGCTCTAACAGCTCTACCACCGCTAAAATATATAATATATATAAACAATAATTCTACCGCCTGGCATAGTTATTTTATAAATTCCAACCAGAATGCTATACGAGATTAGTTAACCATAAAAACTTTAAACCCCAGAGGAGAAAACGGCAAAAACTAAAACAAAAGTTGGGTTGAATGTTGTGTAAGGTACTCCCACACTGAAGCCTTTTGTGTGAATTGAATAAAAGTTTTAAAGGAAAATTACCGATTCACTAATGTATGAAGTGACTATATTAGTCCATTTGAGAAGCAATGCTTTTATGATAGACTTTACGTAAGATTCTATACGTACTCTATATTGTAATTTAATTTAATTTTCATAATCCATTAAAGCATTACTTGTGTATCGATTAAAAAGGTACGGTTGCCGACTACACTTTGAAGCGAGGCGACCATCTTAGTCCTCAGGAGTAGTAGAGTATTGACGTACGAGCTCAGATAGGATTTCGGTCATGTTTGAGGTTGGGCTAGGTTGTCTATGGGCTGCAACTACTTAATATCAGGTGGTTTGCATGCTCATTTGCTACTCTTCACACATTAAAGAAAACTTTAGTAACGCATTAGGCAAGCTATTTATTTATTATAATGGATTTTGATTATATATATCAATGGAATACTTAAGTTAAAGAATGAAATTTTGACAATAATTTCAAAAGGCTTGTCTCATTATAAAATAACAATTTTTCATTTGGGTATATGTCTACTAATATTATAAATTTGAATGTAAGTTTGTTTGTTACGTTTGCACGCCAAAACTACATAGCGGATTATCATAAAACTGTGTACACATATTCTTGGAGGTATTAAAAAGGTCACCAGATATATTTTATTAAAAAAAAAAAACAAAAATATATTTTGGTAAACACGACAGTTTGTCAAAAAAATTAAAAATCTAGCAACTTCAATCCTTGAAATGAATATCTTATTGGCTATAGCTTCAACTGTCTTCAATTTTTGTATATTTCATTATGTCACTTATGAGCAATACTCAAAAATTGAAGTAACTTACTTCAATTTTTGAGTTTAGGTACCAGTTTATTGTTTTATTTATTACTCGCTATAATGATCTTATTTATTTATTTAAGTGCTTCAAAGCGAGCAAAGCCGCGGGCAAAATGTAGTAAATTATTAACTTTCTAACAAGTAGATCGAGTGAACACATTTAAACATATTTTTGTAAATTTACCAATATTACTACACGAGCGATATAAGGATTGCGAAGTGTAGTGGACGATTTTAGTGCACGAGTCGCTTTATAATATTTTACTACTGAACTTTCTATGTCCGTTTTATACTCTTTGCAAACCAGGAGCGCTACTTTGCATAATAATGGAATCAATCTGCCGTGTGATCTAGTGGCTAATAAAATCCTTCAAGATCGAGTTATCTCGGGTTTTCTTTGTTCAGAGAGTAATGGATATTTATAGAATTTATACTTTGGGATACAACTAATCGTTTATTTTTATTTAATAAAATAAAAGGGACAAGTGAGAAATAATTTAACTGGAATATTAGTTAAATGGATAGTTTTGAAGAATCATATTGTTAATAAAAATCTCTAAACGTTTATAGATACAAAAATAGCAGTGACTATTTGAAATGGTTTCTGTTTAGCTTTCAAAACTTTTGAACCTGGGGTCCAAGTATAAAAAAAATCAATCAATTAATCCCACGTTCGATAGATACACCTAGTGACAAGTGGGTTTTTAAATCTCGTGCGAAGAATTGTAATCGCTGTTCAGCGTGGGAATGCGGGTAACGTTACCTCCATGCTGTATAGGAACGTTCATTTCTCATGCAGAGATGCGGTTCAGCAAGCGAATGAATCCAGCGTTCTTATCACCGCATGGGTACTGGGTCCCTTTAGATCGTTTAAGTTAGGCTTTTATTATAATTAGTTTTAAGGAATTTCCATGTTATATTTGTAATTAATTATAAAATAAAGTATTCAATCAAAGAGAAAACATTTGAGCTGCCAGCTTGTTGCCTAAAAAAAGAATTATTAATTAGTTTATTACTAATTGGTGTGCTAAAAATACCACATTTGTGCAGATGCTAATTCTAGCTCACGAATACGAATACTGATCGTTAACTCATCAGTGCGATTTGATTGTGGGTATCATAACAGAAGCAGTTAAACCCAGTCGCTAATTACATTCCGCCAAATGACACTCAATGACGTATGGCGATTAGGTAAACGTTAGCTGTTTATATTTTCTGCATCTGGGCCCTCGTTAATTACTCGATATATATCCCTCGGTAACCTTTGGTTCAAGAGGCGACCATTTTAGCCTTCGGAAGCAACTCTCGTTATACGTTGGTGAATAGTTCGACGGTAAAGCGTTACTTGTGTTTCGGTTGGAGAGGTGCGGTTGCCAGCTACACTTTGGAGCGATTCGACCATCTTAGTCCTCAAGAGTAGCAACGTATCTACGTTCGAGCTCATATAGGATTTCAGTCGTGTTTGTAGTTGTACGTGGACGTCTATGGGCTGCGACTAGTTAACATTAGGTAGTCTGAATGCTCGTTTGCTACTCTTGTCACATAAAAATATCATTTGTATTGATAACCGTCTTACCGATTTCATCGTAGTTACACATCCGTGTTAAACTATAACAGCTTCACTGATTTCTAACAGAAAAAAAACATGATCCAGTAGAAGTGAGTATGCAGCTTTACTTACGTATAACAATCTTCTTAGTCTGGAAACGTAGGTGTAAATGTCGCTTTACAAAACAACCCACTATCTTAGTCTCTAGAAATAGCAATGCATTTGTGATCAACCACAACCATCCCATCAGTTTCTAGCGAAAAGTGATTCTTGCGTTTCGATTAAAAGCTGTGAATGCCGCCTTAAATACAAGGCGACCAGTTTAGTCTTTAGAAATAACAACACATTTGTGATCCACTACAACCACCCTAATGTTTCCAGTTCTTGCATTATGAGTGAAAGCTGTAAATCCCACTTTATACATAAGGCGACAATCTTAGTCAACTAAACATTTTGAGCGAAGTCGTTCTTGCGTTTCATTTAGAGAGGAGCGGTTTTCGGCTTCATTTTGAATTGAGGCAATCACATTAGTCCTCAAAAGTAGCTACGCATTTACGTATAATCTTAATTAGAACTTAAGTGTTGTATGAATTTATACGTTCGTAGGTCATAGTAACCGTTAATATCATGTTTTCGGAATGCCCGTTTCCTACTCTTTTCACATGAAAAATTAAATTTTTAGGGTACATAAATTCAATTGAAAATGGGTATAAAATCTTTTCCGAAATTTATCTAAATACAAAATTTACAGTTCTTACTAAGTAAACAGACCGAATTGGTCCATCGATAGAACCTACCAGTTTTCCCTTGGGGTTTTCCCTTGGGGTTCTTTCTGTCTGCACAAAATTCTATATTAAAAATTTTCATTGTACAGGCCCTTTTTTACTATATTAGTGGTGCACTTTAAAAAAATCCTTTATTAGTTCTCATTTATGCAACATCCAGGAACCCAATATAAAAATACATGTTTGTATCCTTATCTTATAATTATCATTTTCTCATTATAAATTGTATCCCCTATTTCAACTCTTTTGAGTTTCGCAAGGAAAAGTAGCCTGTCCTTTTCATAGGCTTAGTCTTTTCGACTGTTTTGATCTCAGAACGGAACATAAATATATAAACACTTTCGCATTTATAATATTAACTAGTTTTACGCGTCTTCGCTCGTGTTGAAGCCCTTAAATAAATATCAAAGATCATTGCAGAGAGTAATAACGAAAACAATAAACTATACCTAACCTCAAAAAAATTAAATAATTTTAGTATTGCTTATAAGTGACACAACAAAATAACATGAAATATACAAAAATTCAGGACAGTTGAAGCTATAGTCAATAAGCTATTAATTTGAAGGCTTTGAATTTGCTAGATTAAAAAAATTTGACGATCATATCTGCCAAAGTATATTTAAAAAAAAAGTATCCTATGTCCTTTTTAAAACCTCTAAGATTAAGAAAGCTCAAAGTTTCATGATAATCGGTTGAGTAGTTTGATGTGAAAGCGTAACATACAAACTTACATACACATTTATAATTAGTATTTAAGTATAGTATTTATAATATGAGTATGGGTAGTATTTACATTACATTCGTTATGCATTAATGAGTCGATATACTAATTGTATCCAATCAGGGTGAAGCGGTTGCGGGTATAATGACTGGGGCGGTTAAACCAAATCGTCAATTATGACCGTCAAACGACACTAGGGCCAGTGCTATATAAAGCGGTAATTTTATCGCTGAACTTTTGTTGCAGTAAATTATAATTTTTAAATTCACTTTGGAATATTCCACAAATTGTAATAACATGATTGTAAAACGTCAATAGTGTTCTTTTATATGATTGATGTGTACTTATTTCTAAATTAAAAATGTATTTTCAAATGTAAGTGCGTTGTACTCTTCATGGAAAATAAAATATCTTAAACCTTATTTAGTAAATAATACGGCCACATTATAATTTTCATGGCTGAAATAGCTCTTTAAACTTAAATTCGCTTGAAGAGCTGTAATGGATACTTGGGAGCGAGGCGACATTCTTAGTTTTCAGAAATAACAACGCAACTAGTTATATCCCCAAATAGGCCTTCAGTCCTGTTTGATGTTATATTTAATATCAGTTAGTCTGCATACTTTTTAGCTGCCCATGTCACATAAAAAGTATATTTTTACTATGGAAGAAGTCAACTGGAATCTAGAATAAAAGTGTTTTCTGACGACTAAATTGACACGCCTAATTAAGATGGACAAACATGTGCTACTCATAGCATCTAAACACGTTAAATTCGTTATGCTTGTTAATGAGTCGAAATGCAAATTGTATCCAATCATGGCGAAGCTGTCACTGGTGTAATAACTGAAGCAGTTAAACCAAATCGCTAATTATGATCACCGTCAAACGATACTCAGGGTATTGCTACGTTAAGCGGAAATTTCGTCACTCTACGTTCATTGCAGTAAATTGGTAAGTAAATAATACAAACACATTTTATATTTCATCACAGAATTGAATCTTTAAATTTTAATTCGCTTGGAGAGCTGGCAGTTGAATACTTACAAACGGGGCGACAATCTTAGTCCTCAGAAATAACAATGCAACTACGTACGACTGCAGATAGGATTTCAGTCTGAATGTACCTTAGCCGTTTTTGTCGCGTAAAACATATATTTTTATTGTAAAAAAGTTGACTGGACTCTAGGACAAAAGTGTTTCTGAAGTTTTTCTGGCGACTAAATTGGCATGCCTAATTAAGATGGACGGACACGTGCTACTCATAGAATCTAAACACGTTAAATTCGTTATGCTAGTTAATGAGTCGAAATGCAAATTGTATCCAATCATGGCGAAACTGTTGCTGGTGTAATAACTGAAGCAGTTAAACCAAATCCCTAATTATGAAACCGTCAAACGACACTCCGGGTATCGCTACTTTAAGCGAAAATTTTGTCCCTGATTCGTCACTTTTGTCGCAGTAAATTGGTAGTAAGCAATGCAATAATCCCTAGTTATTATAAAACAAAGTCCCCCATCGCGTTTATTTGTCTGTCTGTTCGCGATAAACCAAAAAAAGTACTGGACGGATTTACTCAGTTTCAACAGGTAGAGTGATTCCTGAGGAAGGTTTTGGTGCATAATAAGTTAAAATTTTTCTGTAAATTGGACGAGAAATTAAATAGTTAAATTCAATAGAGTAATTCAGTCGTCGTTCAAAATAGATGTTCCTAATTATTAGTTTTTGTAACTAGGTAATGGCTGAATGCATGTATGAATGAAAAATAATGTTAGTAAATATAAACTCTATTTACCGAGCGAGGCTGGGCCGGGTCGCTAGTATTCTTTATTGAATGGTAGAATATTTGTCGTGAAATAATTCTTCTGATTTGGTTGGCAAAGTACGGTTGCCAATTATACTTTGAACCGAGGCGACAATCTTAGTCCTCAGAAATAAATGCATCTACGTACCTCAAATAAGTCTTCAGTGAAATAGGACTCAGCGAATAAACATCGCAGTGTCTTAACCTGATGATGCTCCGTTTTGGGGTGAAACACGTATTGGTTTTAATATGTATACTGATATATATTTTTCCCCTTTGCACGTTTTCCATAATTTCATAATGCATACTTTCAACCATTATACGTGGTGGTAGCGGATTGTTGCAAATGAATTTTAACAACAACAATTTAATAGGACTTCAGTCGTTTTAATAGGACTCAGACTTTGAAGTTGTATGTGGATGTCCATGGCCGTAGCGATTACTGAACATTAAGTTGACTGCATGTTCGATTGCTGCTCTTCATACATAATATCCATGCATCCACGTCTATTTTAAACAGAAATCAAATCTTGTCTGAGGCACACATAAATACAGCACTACTCTGAGGACTAAGTTAGTCGCCTCACTTGTAAATGAAACCGCTAAAGAATGTTTCATATTTCTTTCTTTTTTTTCGCCGTTCCACTAAATGTGGCCTATCTAAACGTAACCTGATTTACTAAATATGGCCTAAACGAACTAATTTATTGACTAAAAACCATAACGCGTAATGAATTAGATCATAATTCATTCAGAATAGGTCTAGAACTGTTTATTAAAATAGATATTCTGAACGCCCATTAGGGAAGTAACTCAGGTGCGATATCGTATCTCTCTGTAACTTAGATATCACATTTAATTCATTAGCTAACTTCAGAGCAGCTCTACTGCTGTGTTTAAGTTCAGTGAAATACACACGCAAAGTAAAATTATATATATAAAGATTCTTGTCAACATACATATAAACGTTAACACGTTGACCGCCAATACGATTTTCGTAAAATGTCGCAATACATTTTTTTTATTCATAATGAAAGGGTAAGAAACGGACATGCAGGTCACCTGATGTTAAGTGGTCACTGCAGCCCATGGACAACCACGTCAAATCTCAAATAGAACAAAAGTTCAATTTTAGGATGGACGTGGATGCGTAAGAACGCGAGGACTAAGATGGTCGCCTCCAATAATGTGTATCATTTCAACGATTACAATTTCTTTGTCTTTTTGAGACATTTTTGATGCGATTTATTGTGTTTTTGGATGTGTCCGCCGCCAATGGCTGATATGGAGCCAATGGTAAAATATAGATAAGCACATGGTTGACGAGCAAAATAACAAGCTAAAGTCAGGTATGTCGTGTCAGCCACCGATTGCCGACGCAGCCCAATTGGAATACCTCCGTGTCGGCCACAGGTGGCTGATACAGCGATCAACGTTCAATATATATATATACACGTTCTGTTAACTCCTGCTAAGTGGCTGGACAAATTTTAAAGAAATTATTTTTGTGTCTTCAGGTGGATCAAAGGATAGTATAGATTTAGAATTAAACCCAATAAATGGCGTTGCACTAGACTGCAAAGTTAACATTTATAGGTGAGCTGTTCAGTATAAGTTCAGTATAGGGCCAGGCATAGATTTTGCAAAAAAGTGTATTGCAGATTTTTGTGTAGTAAGTCTGCTGGGGCCACTAGTGTTGCTATATTTTTCTTTACGTGAAGCAAGTGACAATTTCTACTACACATATCACTTCCCAAAATTTAAGATGGACCCCACGGATTCGAACCCCGTATTCTTTTATTATGTGAAAAGAGTAGCAAAAGAGCACACAAACCACCTGATGTTAAGTAGTCGCAGCCCATAGACATCCACGTACAACCACAAACACGACCGAAATCCTATCTG
>DWON01006326.1:0-13971 GCA_018251015.1 Phocides pigmalion okeechobee
TTATGTCACAATGTGTATAAAATATGTTCGTATAACACACTATGCTTGGTAGTTACTCTCTGAATTTTTAATTCTAAGAAGCCTGCAAGAAGGCCTTTTAAGACGCACCTGTTCGCTTATAAATAATTCACTCCATATCACTTTTACTCCCTCATACTATTGACGGTATGTTTGGCTTCAAATAATAGAGATATTAATATAAATAAAATCACGCATCACGCAAAAGCTACTGAATAGATTTCGATCAATTATTGGAGTATTACGTACTGCTTAGACTGTTCATCCTTATTTAAAGAATCAGGATAATTAAGATTAGGCGTGTATTAAAAAATATTACGATACCTTTAAAATTACGAAAGTTTTTAAAAACAACGATTTTTAAAAGCAATACGCGTACAACGATTTGTGTGTGTTTGCGATACGTTTTTTTATATGAGAAGAGTAGCAAACGAGATTGCAAACCACCTGATGTTAAGTAGTCGCAGCCCATAGACATCCACGTACAACCACAAGCCCGACCGAAATTCTATATGCGCTCGAACGTAGATGCGTTGCTACTCCTGAGGGCTAAGATGGTCGCCTCGAGTTAAATATAAAGCTTACATAAATGACAATGATTAAGATGTACAGAGGAGACACCTTACATGCTTTAAAATACAATTCACAGAATAAAAATAAATATCATGTAATTGCCCAAGTCCTAAGAAAAAGCATGGCGGCCTCACTTTCTTATGTAGCGTAACAAACGAGCATGCAGGTCTCCTGATGTTGAGTAGTCGCTGCAGACCATGGACATCATTATATAACTTCAAACAAAATTGTCCGGTTTAATTTGGTATGTTACTATATTGTTATTCCTGAGGTTAGACTAAGATGGTCGCATCTCCCGTAAGTGTAGGCAGTAATTACACCGTACTAATCAAAAGAAACGCTTCACAGCGGATTATAGAGTGATTGGTACCTTCTCGATAAAACTACAGCTCGTGACTTAAAGCCTAATCTTTGGGATTCGTTACAAAAATATTTTCCCGAATGTCGCGAATCCTGCCCAAGCTCAGTCGTCTTCTTGAAAAGTTCCTTAATCCTGACGTCAATCTTAGCTATGAACAAATTAATGTACCAAGTAAGTTATGCACTTTGAAAAATTCCGACCACAAACTCATTTGCAATACAATGCGCAGTAAACAGTAACTGCGCGCTTTGTACGTCGATGCAGCATTCAATCTAACTTAACCCCAAGTATTCTGACCAAAGTCGGACTTCGTATTAATTATGACCCCAGGGCCACGTTTCTGAGTAATGAAGAAAACTTATTCGCGCAAACTTCAGTTTAAATGAGGAAATAAAAACTATTTACAGCACGAGCAAGACTTATGAATTCATATTTTAATTTTATCTAGTGTAAGTTTAAGTTAAATTTACTTACGTTTGTAAACGTCCTGACAGAAAATACTGTTTTCGAAAGACGAAGGAAATAATCCCGGTCTTATATCTACACTTACGTATGGTATCAAAAAAGTATCATAATGTATAAAAAACTATTTACTATTACTACTATTTACTATTTAAAGGTGGGAGATCTGTACTGGACTGCACTTCATGTAGCGTTGCGACTTTGAGTTAAGTTTTGCTTTTTTTTTTACGTGAGAAGAATAGCAAACGAGGATGCTAACCAACTGCTGTTAAGCAGTTGCAGCCTATAGACATCTACGTACGACTACGAACACGACTGAAATCCTATCTGAGCTCGAACGTAGATACGTCGGTACTCCTGAAGACTAAAATGTTCGCCTCGCTTCAAGTGTAGCCGGCAACCGCAACTCCAACCGAAACACAAGTAATACTTTACGGAGGATAATGAGGGCTGCGGTGTTTCCTCCCCGTTTGAACTATTGTTCCACCTTTAAAATTTATTATTTTATTAGTATTATTAAACAAAAATATATTTATTTTAATTCACGAACTTCACTTATGTAGCTATATTTAAGCTTCAGGATGATATCGTAGTACGCGCCTCGCATATTGTGATCCATCCGAAGTTTGAAACTCGGATATTGCTTAGATCATCGTTAACACTTGCCCGCGGTAACTTCGCCCAAGTAATTAATTAGTTGCCAAGGCGGAATACTTTTTTTAATTTAATACACCCACTTTACAGTTTCAAAGTTTTGCCCCTAATATTCTTTCGCTGCCAATGAATTGATTTTGAAGAGTTTGACGTCAGATAATAATAAACGGTGACATATAAACGGCGATATGCATAAACAGAGGTTTGCATAAATGGTGATATGAATAAACGGTGACAAGAATACACGGTAATAACCTATTGGTTAATATTCGGAACTCTGGTGTTTTAATGAATTTGATCCCATCAGGCATCTTTGAAATAACTTTGATAGCTTAGCGTTTAAGATTCTTGCCTCTAAGGTTTAAGGTCCCCAATCCACGATCAACTGATATTTCGAAGTTATGAGCCTATAAATTAATTGTCATTTTCATAAATGCGAAGAAAAATACCGTAGAGAAGCCTGCATGACTGAGTTCTGAGAACTATGATCTAACTCTTCACATTCTGAATGATAAGTCTAATAAATTTGGGGGCTACGTGCTTCGAGAAGAGCCTTAACTGCACCACTCCAACCGAAACACAAACGTTGTTTCACGGCAGCACGACAGCGGTGGTACTCCCCAATCGAACTATCTACACCTGTCAATCTATAACGGTACCTATCAATCAAACTATTGTGGTACCCAATTATGACGTCAATTAAGTAAAGGTTACATCGTGTGCCAGTGACGGAAAACTAAACTTTCTAATGATTTTTTCGAATTTTTTGGAATAATCCAAATTTGCATGCGCAACTTGAGTTTTATCCACGCAAAGTCTACGACGTCGATTAACACACAACAAACATTAAGTTATACTGTTCCTCTAACGTTTGGGATAAAACGAGACTCCCATTAAAACTTCCCATGGGATCCCTTCCCGAGACGCTGCACTGGCCGCCGTAATCAAAATATCCCCGAAACGTTAACTTCCCCAAACTTTTAAGTCACTCATGAATAGTTCATGGGTTCCCATTTCATTTACTGTTTCAATTTTTTTTGGGTTCCGTAATGTAAAAGGCAGAACGAAACCCTTATAATTTCTTCAACATTTTTAAAGGTGAGAGAACTATAGTTCAACCGGGGAGGTACCACCGTCGCCCTCATAATCCGCCGTAAAGCATTCCTTGTGTTTCGGTAGGAGAGCTGCGGTGGCCGGCTACACTTTGAAGCGAGACGACCATCTTATTCCTAAGGAGTAGTAACGTATCTACGTTAGAGCTCAGATAGGATTTCGGTCGTGTTTGTGGTTGTCCGTGGATGTCTATGGGATGCGACTACTTATCAGGTCGTTTGCATGCTCGTTTGCTACTCTTCTCACATAAAAAATCTCTCTGTGTATATATCATGGCTATTTTACTCGAGTATTGTTACTATTATTATTGAGTTGTTGGGGTTTGTTGGGCGCAGGCCGCACAAGATCGGTCGCGTTGGAGAGCTATGGAGGAGGCCTATGTTCATCAGTGGACGTCAAAAGGCTGAGATGATGATGATGATCATTGTTACTACATAAATAAAATTTGAAAGATAAAGTTCCATGAACCATCATACATTGTCGTAGAAGAAGACAGTAGGACGTTATCGATTAAACTTTAGTTCTAACACCTTTTATATTTATTTTAGTATTAACGTCTTAAACCGCGTAGCACGAATGCATTTACGACATCAAATTACAAATCTTTGAAATATTAAGCTGTTCTCTACCATAATATACATGTATTATAATAATAAACCTTCCTTTTGAATCACTCTGTCTATTGATGAAAATTCAATTAAAATCTGTTGCATAGTTTGAAAGATCCAAGCGTACAGATGACGGGAAGCGATTTTATTTTATACTACGCAAACATAAATGTTCCGACTACGAAATCCCTCATAGTGCGTACACACTTTGTTGCTTTTTATTTTCTTTTTCATTTGAAGTTTTCTGCTTTTATCCACAATATATTTACATGTATTATACATATAAACTTTCATCTTGAATCACTATGTCTATTGATGAAAACTGTATTAAAATCCGTTGCGTAGTTTGAAAGATCTAAGCGTATAGACGATGGAATGGAATGGAAGCGATTTTGTTCTATACTATGCAAAGAAAAATCCGGACTACGGAATCCCGCATAGTGCGTGGTACACACTTTGTTGCTTTTTATTTTCTTCTTCATTTAAGAGGCAGCTCGCGATTTACCGACGGCCCGATGAATAATTACGGAGAATTTCTTGCCTGTCACGTTGCTAATGAATATTAGAACAGACTTGTACTTTAGACGGATTTCATGGAAAAAATATATTTGGAAAGAAATCTGTGGTTGTTTCTCCAGCACGAACAAAATTCGTTAATTAAGAACGGCCGAGTGATAAATAAGTTACTAAGCTTAGCGCAAATTTGTCCATCCATCGTGTTTTTGCCGACGATCCGCAAGGAGTTACTTTTGCTATTGGGTCATTTTTTCTGCTAGTGCGAGCTGATGAATTATATTTGCCGTTTGTGTGCGTAGAATAGCACAATAGCCTATAGTTCCAGTCTCTTATACGGGGGATATGGGATTTGAATGCCTATCCTGATCTTACTTTCGATTTTTTGAAGTTACGTGCGTATATTAGAACTATAACATCATATGTCGTAATATAATAACATAAAAGGCAAGTAAAAAAACAAAACTAAAAATAAAATATCTTATTTTAATAAAATTAAATATTTTATTTTATTTTATACAGACGAACCAAAATTTATTAATTAAACATAAAAATCATTGAATTTGTGATCAATGACAGATTTAAAGTGTAATTTGTTCTCCGGTCGATTTTACTATCAGGGCGGCCAAAGCTTCAGTTTTCATCTCAGTTCTTCGGTCTCAGTTTTCATAGTAATTTCGACATTTTAATGAATGTCCAAATTACTGGTTCTACTGCGAATTGTAAGGGCGACGATAGTATCTGCTCGTCAAGCTATAGCACTACTAGTTGCTTTTCAAACATCAGATAACCAATTCCTTATTATCCGTCATTTCTGAACAATGATTGTTTAACGAGATAGATGTTCCAAGAAATCCGTATTTCTAGACGGACATTAAAATTCTACGTAATCCAAAGCCTTAGTCCTTAGCTCTGAAGTTTCAAACTTAGATTCTGAACGAGAAAATCATGATTTGGGATTCGAATTATAGAAAATTATCAACTTTGTTTAATTAAAATTGGTTTTGGTGAGCGTTTGAGATTAGTTTAAATTATAATTTGGGCAAAAGCACGAAAATTAGGAATAGGAAGAAATTTTACAAATTGATAGAACTTATTTTATAAAATTTCGGTGTGCGTTATGCTCGCAACTGGCGTGACAGATATATTTTTTACTTATGGGGTCATCTACATGGTTCTTAGTGATACTTATACGATTTTTTCTTTAGACTTTTTCAGTTTTTTTTCTGTCCAGTTTTTATTTATTAACATTTTTTTTGGATTTGCCTCTAAAAAGATTTAATCCCAAATTATCAGTCTCCCAGAATCTCTCAATATTATGTTTAGAATAATTTTAGTAATTTATCAAATGTGTTTCTTATTATTATTATTGATTTTTGTAATGTGTTTATTATTATAATTAATCAGTCTATTGTCTCTATTATTATTGATAAATGCTTAATAACAATTTCCTTTCAAATCTTATTCATGTATCAGCCATGTGTTAATTATAAGAAATTGATACGCTTTCGGGCTATAGCTAATTAGTGCTATAGACACAAATATTAAGAGGTAAAAGAATGCCCTCCAGCCAACCTGGATTGGAATGGAACCAAACCTTCTATGCCCTTTATTAGTTGACATAGATAATCTATGAAAATAATAAAATTGTAACTTATCGCTGTCTGTACATGGAAGATATATGAGAAAAACTGTTTTTATTATGATAGAGTAAGAAACAGGCATGCAGGCTACCTGTTTTAAGTGGTCACTGCACCCATGGACAACCACGTCCAATCTCAAATAGAACAGAAGTTATAACGGATGCGGATGCGTTCCTACTCTTGAGGACTATAATAATCCAATAATCCAATAATGTGTATCCGGCAACCACACCTCCCCAACCGAAACACAATACATGAAGAACATGTTGCTTTACGGTGGGTTATGAGGGTGGCGGTGGTGCCGCCCCGGGCGAGCTTTGATGGGTCTACCACCTGTGGAACTATTATTCATTAACGCAGTAGAATCCAAAACAATAGTTGTTAGAATTTTTGTTTGTCTATTTGTTTGTTTGTCTGTGCGTGTTCTTTTATGAATCAGTTTAACTGATTTCGGTGTAGTTTTTGCAAATGAATTGCAGTAAGCGTCACTTAACATTTTGTGTTCGGTTCATTTCAAACAGTTTATAAATGCATATATATAAATATAAATGCATCGTTTGATATTCTCTTCATTTAAAAAAATGTCCTATTTTTAAACCTTATTATAGTCGAACATAACCATAGCAGAAGAACTTATTATTATTAAAATAATATTTAAATGCAAGAGTGTGTATGTTTGAAACGATTATTTTAAGTTTGGGATATAAATATAGATTTTTTTATATTTAATTCTTTGATATAATGTTAATAAGTACTAAGTAAGGAATTTTGAAAATGACACCCTAAATTGGGTGAGTATATTAATTTAAATTGAGAGAACTTTTGGAAACGTAACGTAAAATGAAATTGACAATGGAAAGATGAAATTACGTAACATCGACTTCACGCGACCAAAGACTAGCATCAAAACAAAACAGTAAACTATCAATCGGTTATTTCACGTAAACTTAAGTAGTACAAAGACAACCCCTTTGCACAGGAACCCCTGTCCCCTTCAAAAGGCTGGTGCCCTATTGATACGTCAGCGGACAATAGAGGTAAACATGGGGTCCAACCCGCCACTTACTAACTCGAAAAGGTCACAGATTATACGAAGTGTTTGTATTTTTTTGGGAACAGAATACACAGTGTGATAGGAAGGAATAAATCACTAGAGGGCACACAATCCTTTTTTTGTACCTTAAGGCAGTTACATACTGTTCGCTACACAACAGATACAAAATTAAAATTGACGCAAATAATAATTTACTGTTTGTTTTTTTTAAAGGGATTTTTACAATTACTATGAATTAAGGCTTTTAGTATCTGATCATGGAACACGATTACTTATGTGATTTCCGTTGTCTTACTGAAAGTTACTTTAAAATTGAATCAATGGTAACTATATTATCGCGTATACAGACAAAAAGATATAATAATGAAAAGAGTATCAGCACCCATTACATTGAAGTTAATAATTATTTATTTTTGAATCACAGACAAAATGTTTATTTTATTCTATCCGTCCAACTTAGCCCTTCGAATTAACAGAAAGCATCAGCATTTAACCGTTTGACAGAAAGGATTTGAGATGAAAGGCTATGAGACAGAAGGTGTATATTTTAAACTAATATCATTACAAATATACATTTTACTATTTAATGCCGATATTTCTGACCAGTTGCATGAATCTTGGTCCCGGCGAAACTGCCGTTTACACATGTATGAATAGGTGTGACGATGCATTCCCAGAGAAATGATAAAAGACGTAAGGTAAATTACAAACCTTTAAAACTTAGACTAACATAATATAACTTATGACCTTTCTAAAATTTCAAATCACGCAAACCTTAAACGGACATCGTTTTGCTGACATCATTTTAGAAAATTCTCCTAAAATATATCCGATACTAAATTGCTAGGAAACTTGAGTACCTATTGAAGAGAGGAATGGATTGGCGCACAATAGAAATGCTGGATGAAGGCAAACACGCAGGTTATGACAAAAGCGGTTTATGAGTATTGTCTATTGTTTGGAAGCTGGAGGAATCCTTGAAATAGATTTTGAAAATCTTGATGCTGTTCTAATTCTATAAGAATGCTTTTCGGGCAAAGGACTTTACACAGAAAACACAGACTGAATTTTACCACTAATAGTAAAATAATTGAAGAAGGAAACATTAAAAGAAAGAAGTAGAAGCAAACATTGACTAAGAACAAACAGAAAGATGAAAAATTAATTTAGATTTCTTAGATCTGGATGTTTATTTTTTATGAGAAAATAATAGCAAATGACCACCACCGCCCTCATAATCCGCCGTAAAGCATTACTTGTTGTTACGGTTGGAGAGGCGCGCGTTGCCGGTTAAACTTCGAAGCGACGCGACCATCTTAGTCCCCAGGAGTAACATCGTGTCTACGTTCGACCTCAGATAGGATTCAGTCATGTTTGTGGTTGTATGTGGATGTCTATGGACTGCGACTTCTTAACATCAGGTGGTTTGCATGGTCCTTTGCTACTCTTATCGCATAAAAAGGATAGAAAATAAAGAATATAAACCGTAATAATATCCAGATAAATATTCAGTGAGTTCATATTATTTGCCGCTGGCAATATCGAAGTATTCAGACCACGTTCCCCGTTCAATGCAGGCGAACTAAAATTTCTTTTAGCAAAAACTATTATTTTGTTGTGTTTCGAGCAAACTTTCTGGGCATGTACCCTTTTATATATATTTACTATATATACAGCTATATGCCAACGCAAATAGTATAAGTCAGTAGTACGTTTACAAGAACTACATAACCAGGGAGGTACTAATACTGCACTCATAATCCGCCATGAAGAAAAATTTGTATTTCGGTTGGAGAGGTGCGGTTCTCGGCTATACTTAAGAGCGAAGCGACAGTCTTAGTCCTCGGAAGTAACAACGCATCTACGGACGACCTAAGTCAGGCTATCCATCTTGTTTAAGGGAATATATACATAGTTGTCCATGTTCTCTTCATAATTAAATGTGAGAGAACTATATTTCGACCGGGGATGTTCCACCACCGTCCTCATAGTCTGCCGTAAAACATTACTTGTGTTTCGGTTGGAGAAGTGCGGTTGACGGTCATTTAGAAGTGAAGCGACTGTCTCAGTCCTCAGGAGTAGCAACGCATATACGTTCGAGCTCAGATAGAATTTCAGTCGTGTTTGTGGTTGTACGTGGATGTCTATGGGCTGCTACTACTTAACAGGTGGTTTACATGGTCGTATGCTACACTTCTCACATAAAAAAAAATTACGTGTCAGATAGGTTTTTGAAAAATACACGAGAGCAAGGACCGCTTTCTTGACGCCTAACTCAGAATCAAACCCAAAACCGCGTATCAGATAAGTATAGAAACAGTTGTATTACGCCGCTCGTCAATTGTTTTTACAATCATCCACATATTTTCGGTTTCTCTGTTACATTTTAATATTATAATAATGAAAATCTTAAAACTAATTATATAAAAGTGTAAACTAATCTAAAGAGTCTGTGCCCATGCGACATGGGTCTATGAATGCTTGCCGCATGCCCACGTAGAATAACAATCGATTTTTTCTCCGCGAGATATGAACCAGTCCTCAGTCACCGGCGGCGTCCATCGAATGTTAGAGTAATTATTTGAAAAAGTTATTCGGACCCCACGGACCAAAGGTTTTAAAGCCAAACGGAACAAACATAGTTACTTACATTTAACAATAAGTTAGAAATTCACTCCGAAATGCTTACACAACTAACAATATGAACAAATTTTTCATACGAAGCGCTGGAAAACTTTTGTGAAGTGTATAAAGTTATTACATTTCAGTATCTCAACTCCAGGATAAACAATAACGGAGAATCTGTGAGAGACAAAGGTGGTCTGCTTTATATTCTAGTTTTTAAAGTCAATAAGTTTCATACCAGCTACGCTACTTGAAATATTAAAAAGAAACAAAATATTTTGAACCAACACAGATGATAAAGTTGGTTGAAAGAAAAGTTGCTACTCACTGTTTTCAGATAGCGATAAATATGAATTATTGATTAATTTCCGTTGTGTTTCTGTTTGTATAGCTTACTCCCAGTTTCACCCGCGATTGTAGAGAATCGTATGACCTATCTTCTATATCTATCTTCACACATAATAAAATCTGAACTGATCACTGTCTGTACATGGAAAATATATGAGAAAAACGATTATTAGGGGCTTTTACAATACTTGTTAGAAGGTTAATCTTTTTGTCTGTTCTTTGTGCGCGCTAATCTTAGTAACGGATTCAACGGATGTTGGTATAGGTATTACAAATATAATATAGTAAGCTATACTTACGATTTCGGCATCGTTTCATTTCTATCGGTCTATAAATTAAAAAAATACATAAATTTTGATTTAAGTACATGAGAATTACTTGCTTTTAAAAAAATTAGAAATCTCAAAAATTTAAGCCCGCGTGAACGAAGCGGCGGGTAGTCAATAAAAATTAGTTTAACTTCGATTAGACATTGTTTATAGAGCTGTTTAAGAAAAACAACCCCGTGATTCATTATCTTCGTATAACTATAAGCAAAGGTGGTAGAGATGAAACGGTTAAGGTTACGGATTGGAGTAACCCAATAACTCATTAATAAAAGATAATTCCACCTCACTGCATTCTTATCGCTATATTATGGTCAAATCACAAAATATCTTCGACGATCTGCGTAACCATACCGATCACATTTACAGGGTTCCAGGGCAGATTCCCGGCCCGACAAGAGGTTTTACGGTGGACTATGAGGCTGGCGGTATAAGTGGTATATTGATCCACCAGTTGTTAAAATTAGCCTGCACTGGAACAGCGTAGCAAGCGTGCTCTACGCGTACTCTGGTTAAGGAGAGTTCTGTACGCAGTAGTTGAAAAAAGGGTTGCAGGGAAAAGAAAAATGCCTTTAACAATGTTCTGAAGTAATCGCAACTATTTTAAAAGTATTTGAAGGAAAAATTCACGATCACATCGCTACGAACATCGTTTGGGATTGGCTCAATTCACTTTAGAACCTTTCCTGCACTTAGATGCGCTTCAGTAACCGCGGTCGCGGTGACGTATGTAGCCCCCACTTAGAGTTAACTTAGAAAATATTATTTATTCTATTTTGACTATTTAATGTATGAACATCAAACTAAGGACAGTAAACTAAAATTACTTGAAAGAAGATAAACGGGTCGCAGGAACGTATGTAGCCCCCACATGGAATTAACTTAGAAAATATATATTTTTTGTTTTTATAATATATGAGCATAAAAGTAAAGACACAGAAAACCAAAAATAATTAAAAAAGATAAACGGTACTGTTTATTTCATTACTTATTGCGTTTAGAAGACATAAGATTTGAAAAATATCATGGCATGATATGTTTTTTTATGTGAGACACTACTCCTTCACGAAAATGAGATACGAGCATGCAGGCCACCTGTTGTTAAGTAGTCGCTGCAGCCCAACAACATCCATATGCAACCTCAAACAGGATTGAACTCCCGTTTCCTAATCTTTCTAAATCGTGCATAGATAGCTACTCCTGAAGACTGAGATGGTCTTGCTTGTAAGTGCAGTCGGCAAAAAATGTATATCAAATCTTGTAAATGTAATGTAATGTAAATGTAATGTAATGTAATGTAAATGTAGCTCTCTTGTTCGGATCCTTAGCAAGCACACATCATGTTTCAGATACGTGTGTTTTAAAAAATTAAATATTTACTTTTAGGGTGAGAGAAAACGCAAGTAACTAGAATGCCTGAATTTAAGCACGAAATCCTAAAAGGTGTGTAAAGTCTAATGAACAAATCAATTCGCAATAGGCGTAAAATGGTCGAAATGACCACAAGGTTCCGTAGCCCTAAACTCAAAAACATAAAGTCTACTAATAGGCGTTTGACTGACGCGGTGACTATACCTTTATGATTCTCAGAAGAGATTTTCACACCTAGCCCATTTAGAAGATTATGGTTTAACACTTCTCATTTTGACACGTGTTATATACGAATATGCTTAGCGATGCCTACCAACTTTGGGTCGATCATGACATCATGTGACGAGTTTAAAGGAGTCGTTAGAGCTCGCCCGGGGCGGCACCACCGCCACCCTCATAACCCGACGTAAAGCAACATGTTCTTCATGTGTTGTGTTTCGGTTGGGGAGGTGTGGTTGCCGGATACACATTGTTGGAGGCGACCATCTTAGTCCACGAGAGTAGGAACGCATCCGCGTCCCTCCTTAAATAGAACTTCTGTTCCATTTGAGATTGGACGTGGTTGTCCATGGACTGCAGTGACCACTTAACATCAGATGGCCTGCATGACCGTTTCTTACTCTTTCATAATAAAAAAAGGCAACATAAATATTGTTTAAAAATAAATAAATAAAGTAGAATCGTAATAAAACATACACATAAAAGCCAAAGAGCGCTGTCGATAGCAAATCTATTTTGTTCTTTGTCTAAAAATATATTAGACTCTTTAGAAATAGGTTAACAAAAAGTAGGTCACAGTTTACTATTTCTAGGTCTCAGCCTAGCTATTTTCGAATGTGCAATCACCATTGTTCCTCAGTGTTTGTTCCGTCAAGACAGTCTCCAACAAATAAAATCCAGTGGAATCGAATGAAATGAAATGTGGCTGTGGACCAGAATAGTCTTAGCGCTGTTTTTGATTTTCAGATAATAGCGCTATTTTTGATTCAAAAAAGTCAAGTGAATCCATTTGTTGATTTTAACATGTTCATGTTATTTACGATAATGAAAATGAATTATTATAAAACCCGAACCTAAACAATATAAATAATCATTACTTTAAAAGAATAGTGTAAGAATGAAATATTTTTGAAGCTAAGAATCGATTTTTGTAAGTAGCGCCCGGTTTAAAAACTCAACGGGGAGTAAAACTGAAGCGTTAACATTTTTGAGACACCGTTACGTTGCCTCTCCATGTAAGATATTTGCTCATCTATATATGTAAAAGAGCAAGGTGACTGATAGACTTAGATATGAAGCTTTCTCAAAGTGGAAGAACTATAGTTCGATCGGGGAGGTACCCCCGCGGCCGTCATAATCCGCTATAAAGCATTACTTGTGTTTCGGTTGAAGATGTACTTTTCAGCTACACTTTGAAGCGAGACGACCATGTTATTCCTCAGGATTAGCAACGTATCTACGATAGGACTTTTGTCATATTTGTGGTTGTGCGTGGATGTCTATGGGCTGCTACTACTTAACATCAGGTGGTTTTCATGATCGTATGCTGCTCTTCACACATTAAATAATCTACTTCGTTAAGTATCATAAAAAAATATCAATGCACAGCCGAAACCACTAAAATCATGAGATTTTCATACACGCTGTTTATATAGCATAAATGAGCGCTAAGAAACAAAAAATAGAAAGAAGAAAAGAATGAAAGGCTAATTTTATTTTCAAAATTTTCTTCAAACATAAAAAGTATGACCCATTCTTTTCAGGTAGGTATTTTTTTGTTTCCTTTACAGTAATTTAAATCGCCAACGAAGGCTCGACAAAGGGCAACATACCACACCGCCACCGGAAACGGCCATTCAGCTGTAGCAATAATTCAATATTGCCACAACGATCGCGATTTCCAGCATTGCAGTTGAATCCATCAAAAATTAAATGTTTTTTTTTACGCTTATGTACTTGTATGTTATTTATATAATTTTATCTTATTACCCTCCTTTGTTTACATCGATAAGAACAAAATACATCTGAAAGGTGGTAGAGCCGTTAGAGCTCGCCCGGGGCGCACCACCGTCACCCTCATAATCCGCCATAAAGCGACATGTTCTTCATGTATTATGTTTCGGTTGGGTAGGTGTGGTCGCCAGATACACATTATTGCAGGCGACCATCCTAGTCCTCAAGAGTAGGAACGCATCCGCGTCCATCCTTAATTAGAATTTTTGTTATATTTGAGATTGGACGTGGTTGTCCATGGGCTGCAGTGACCACTCAACATCAGGTGGCCTGCATGCCCGTTTCTTAC
>DWON01006327.1:0-13971 GCA_018251015.1 Phocides pigmalion okeechobee
TGTACAGCATGACCAAATGTACCATCAGAACGGGTTTCTAATGCGACGTCCAAAAATGCCAACTTCCCATTGTCTAAATTGTAAGAAGTCTAATATTACTGTGATTCTGTGAGATAGAAATATGTGTGACGAACATAAGAAAATTCTATCATCATAATAAATTCTATCATCATAATAAATTCTATCATCATAATAAATTCTATCATCATAATAAATTGTCAAAACAAATGAATAAACAACGAATAAACAGGAATTCTCAAAACGTCAAACACGAGAACAGATAAACGAAAAGTTAGACGAACCATAATTCAACAATTATTCCCTATTGTAAAGGCAATATTGCAACTTAGTTTCCTCTTGTGTAGTAACTAACTAAAGCCTATTCAACGAAAAGTAGGCCATGCATATGACTTTAAATGCCACTTCAAAAGGTAAAAGTCCTTTGCAGTTATGAATAGTTTATTTATGGTATCGCTTTTATATCTAGGTCTTATATTTATTCCTTATTAAATTTCTATAGTATACATTGGAAAAAAATCAATATTTGTTTGTAATATGTACTTATATGTAATAATAGGTTTTTTGTACAACATAAATGGTACAAAATGCAGCTTGTTGAAATGGTAACTTGTACTGTGGTCTATAAAAACGTCACTATGGCTCGTATTGCGTCGTTTTTATGTTTATGTTTGTGTATTTAAGTAGTAAACTTGTTGCAGTACATCTGCTGTTAAATCATCTCTCTTGCCTATAGACAGATGTAACTATCTCAAAATTAAGAACATCACCTGAAGTCGAATACAGATACGTTGCTACTCCTGAGGACTAAGATCACTTCAAAAATAAATCGGCATCTTTGTCTTTCTCAAATCAAATCAAAACGCAAGAATAACATTAAAATCAACTAGAAATAGGTTTTATAATAGTGCCTCTCCAGTCATACCATACACAGTACCCTACTGGTTTACCATCTTTAAAAGCAGTTTTTTATAGATTTTCTACTTTAATAGTAATAATAATAATAAATTAATTTTATTAATAATAATAATTGGAGTTTCTTTCGCCGACTCTTCTCTGAAATGAAACACCTTACGTGTCGGTGGTAGTTTATCGACGTTCAAAAAGAGTTCTATAAAGAATCTACTTTGAAAACTCTCTTTTTGGCGAGATATGTCAGAATAATAATGACCCAACTAAAAGTTATTTTAAGAAATGTAATATAAAATTTCCTTCTCATGTAAAATTGGAAGTAACCAAAACTTTTTAGATATACTTTTGCAAATTGCATAGTATTTAAATTTTATACGATACTAAATATATTTTATATATTCTGTAAATTACACAAATAATATAATTCCAAAACAAATGTATTTTTTTTAAATTTCAACATAGGTTACAATTATTCTAAAGATACTATATCAAATATTGAACTTTAGAAAGTTATTGGAATAAGAATAACTACACATATAAACCTTACTCTTGAATCACTCTCTCTATTGATGAACTGCATTAAAATCCGTTGCATACTTTGAAGGACCTAAGTATACAAACGGCACCAAATAACTTCGTTTTATATTATGTAGAGTACAAAATTAATCCATGCATTACAACATGCAAATATTAGTGCTATGACCCATACATTTTACAAATCGTGTACGCGTTAGTAACTGTTCGCGATATATCTATGACATATTAACAATTATTTTACCGACATATTTTTAACCACGAGCAAACGGACAACGCGTACAGCGTTAAGGGTAAGAAGTTATTTTTATTTTAACGGTTTTATGTTTATGTAAATCACAAATAGTGCGGTTCGGTGCGTAATGATACTGTTAATGTCGTGATATGAAAGCTAAAAAATAAAATGAACTGGACGGAAGGTAAACAGATTTGTGCAACCACTAGAAACTGTCAATTTTCTTTCCACCACCACAGTTTAGCCATGAACATAATGTATGGACATAACACTGATTGGAAATATAGGAAATTAGAATAGATGAATTAGAGATGAAAAGAGAAATTAGAGACGCGCAACACAGGTCGGTCAATTGATCAATAATTGTTGCGAAGACAATTGTTCAAATGTACAAATTTTACTGAAAATATTGGCAATAATAGAATATTAAAATTCATTCCGTTGCGAGTCCAAATTATTTTCCCGCGGTAAATATTAAATGAGATCTTTTATCAGACACGATAATGAGCGGAATTGCGCACTCCACTCCATATTCAACGATATGGCGAAAAATTAATTACTTTTTTAAAATTAATTATATTATTAATATTATTGCGGAATTTATATATTTGATTATGTACCGGGTACTCACGATTAACGTTTTTTTTATTTTTGATTGCCGAACTAGTTTAAACTAGTTGCTGAATGAAACGATTTTCGCTGTGATCACGAGCTATGAGCCACTGGCGAAAAGATTTTAGCCTTAACCACGATCTATGTAACTGATTCGAAATATCGGCAATCAAATATCGATAATCATAAATCGTGAGTACCCGGAATATAGTAAAATGAATTAATAATTTTGCTTTAAATATTAATATAGCAACGCAAAACAATAATATAGCAATCTATGTAATGGCTTTATGTTAATGTGGATATATATAGGATTAGTAACTCGCGGGTGGGTCCACTAAATATTATTACAAGCTAACAAGTCTCTTAGTAGGCAATACGTAATTTAGCAAATAATGCTTCAAAAGGTTATCTTAACAAAAATACTGTTGGATGTTATTTATTTTCATTATAGTATAAAGTGAAAATACATACACTTTAACAAGATCAGACATGCAGACTTTATGAACAAAATTTAAAATAGATTAAATTGATAGTTTTCGTGTAAAGCAAGCAAAATAAACAAACGGACAACGTTTCACTTTTATGTAATAGTAAGAAAAATGATAACATTGAAATAGCAAACGAGCATGTAGTTTATCTGATGAGAATTTTCACTCAGATATTTTTATGTGAGAAAATAACTATTGAGCTATAAATAGCTATGGATTACATATAATGCCAAATTAGACAGAATTCCTATCCAAGCTCGTGTGTCGATGCTTCACTAATCCTGCGGACTAAAATAGTCGCCTCGCTTTAAGTGTACCCTGCAACTACCAACTCTCCAACCAAAACACACGAGTTGTTTCACCGCGGATTTTGAGGATAAGTAGCTTGACAGCCTAACATTAGTTCTATAAACACTAACAAAGGCGAGATTTTTCCTAACGCTAAGATGGTCGCCTAATAAGTACATGAGCCGTTACTCTCCAACATGTCCGGCTGTCTGTTTTCTATCTTATTTATTATGAAAAAATACTTACTATATTATAATTAAAAGGATTCCAGTAATATTTGTCGCCTCTGTATAGGCGTAATGTTAGTCTCTTAATCACAAACAAATCTTATATATTTCTATGTGTAAATATATGTATCAATAAATATTACTCTGAAAAGATGAGTATATAACATTTTGGCACCGCAAATATTTTATTCAAGAAATCGGAAGACTTACTATCTACTTAATCAAGTTTATCTTAATGTTTTTGCTATTTCAACACAGTCAGAAAGAATTGACGCTGCATTATATTAAAATATTACTTCTCTCTTCTTATATCAAGGATTAGATAATAGAATATAGTTGAAGTAACATACTATGTAAAACAAAACGATCAAAATACAGAATGGTGTTAAAAGATGGTAGTAAGTTTATTCACTAATGAAATTATTCAAGAAACTGTTAATAATTGAATCTCAGGTATTTAATAACTAAATGACATTAAATTTTAATCATTTAAATGCTATTACATATATTATAACACACTATACGTGTGTCATGAATCAGAGCAACGAACTATTTAATTGTTTCTTTTGTATTTTCTTGTACGATCACCTTATGATTAGAAACAGTAATTATATGTAATTCTACTAATAGACCGCGAGTTAGAAACAGATTTTCATAACCAATTCTCAGAGAATAACTTGTAACGTGCTTCAGTGAGATGTTTTATGAAGGCTTGTCAGTAAGATTAAGATCAGCAGTGACTTCCACTGCTGATCTTAATCCCGGAACCGCAGCTAAGATTTACGAGACTTCATGATACATCTGAGGCATTTTACAAGTTATCGCTTAAGTAGGATTAATGAAATGTTAATCTGACTTGCGGGCTATAACGATTAGTCGCTAAAACAAAAGCATCAGAACTACACAAAGGTCGTATATGGAATTTTAACACCATAAAGGTCAAACGAAGAAATGTTCAAGTTTGACGGATCGAAATTACTTTGCAGCATTTCTATGTCGTTATAACAAATATGTATAAACATGTCAGCCATTAATATTCATGCCATGTATACGTTTTTGTGTTTATAATTGATTCGTACATTAATGGCGTATATTGAAATATAGGGGAAATATAAATGTATGGTAGTCTTTGTTATATGCAAATAGAATATTTCAAATTCAACTACATTTCAATAGAATTATATCTGACGCATTTGAATAGTTTTTCACTTGTACACACAAATAGGTTTTTGAAGTTTATCTGACGTATTTTGTACAGTTTAAATAAAAGTGCATATATTTTTTAATAATCCTTGACGATTCTCGAATTAAAATTTTCACATAATAAGAAACTTTGATTTTAATCCAAACTTTTTACTTACACTAAAAACTGTTATTAAACTTAAAATATAATCGATAAAACCCAAACGGCAAACATTACCGTGTCACAAAATGACATATGCCGCAGTTTGATATTTGTAAAACACTTTATAAATAACTTTTCAAACAACAGCACATAAAAAATTTGCAACTGCGAGACAATGCAACTTTTGACAAACTTTTTTTTGTATCACCGAAACATGTTAAACACTTTCAAATATTATTTACCGCGATACTGACGTCACCTTTTAATAAAGAAAGCAACGAGCACGAATTTATGTGGTCGGGCGACAAACTGACCCGCGTCCGGGACGGTCGTTGCCAAACCCATAATCCCGTAATTAACCCACCATATATGGCAGTTAGGGCACGGTTAAAAAAACTGAGCACAGTTTGAAGTTTGTTTGTGGCGCGTGCATTTGTTTTGTAGAAAGTTGGCCGTCGGGTCCGTGGGTCGCGTGGTACACTGGGCGGTCGAGCGCGCGCGGGCGCTCTGTGCGCGGTGCTCCCGCCGCGCCGCCTCAGCCTCGACTGCCGACATGGAAATTCGATTTTTCTGACGTTTCCTCAGCGCCTTGCTTCGCCACGATCGAACTGCACGCCACATGAATAGTCGCCCCCGCTGATTTTGCACGTCCGTTTACGGTAATAACTCCCGATATTTTATGCCACTTTTGACGAAAACTGACAGAAGGAATATCGCGAGCGACCCGACACGCAAGTTTCGATTGTTTCGCATTTGGGTCGTTCCGTTTGACCTTGGCGTTATTATCTACCCTTGCGTTTAAGGAGACGATTTCACGGCGGTGTCGATACGAGACAATCCGTTAAATTAAAAAAGTGGGCTGTAAATTGGTTCACAACTTTATTAAGAACTTTATAAAGTTATGGAGCATGATTTAAGTGTAATTTAATAATAGCTGACAAGACCTAAACATGCAAATTGTATGCTATTCACATGTTCGCTGGTGTTGAGAAATTTCCAGCCTTTTTGCCTTAAGTTGATAAAATGCCTGTGGCAATCATTAGGGGCAGTATTCCGGAAATATGTGTAATTTACTTCACGAACGTTGCAGGTATTAGAGGGCACAAATGTTGGGTTATTATAGAGCTGACCAATAAAAATCTTTAGTAACAGTCACGAAATTTTTTACATTTATTTCACGCGAACGATGGCTAATCTGCAATAAAATCTTTAGGTTTTGTAAAATCATTCTGTCATTTTACTGTTATGTTAAAAAAAATATAAGAAAAAAAATATAAATAATATTTATTCATTTTTTTTCTGTTTATTTAGACGTTCCGCTCGGCTATTTTAAAAATCTTTGATTCTTGAGGTCCGAGTGCAAAAAAATGTTCACAAAATTAGCGTGCTAGTCATTATTTGAAGAATTTTGATTGACGCTTGGTGGTGACAAGAGGGTTAGTTCATGTCCCACATAGAGAATTGTGATCGCTATTCAGTGCAGGAATACGGCCAGCGTTCTTGGCAGAATGCCGCGTAGCATGGCTTTCGGACCCCACTTACTACAGATTTCAAAGCCAAGTGGAACAAAACGTAAACCCTGCGTTTTCAAATTTGAAAGGCGGGCGAACCATAGTCCGACCGGGGAGGTACCACTGCCGCCCTCATAATCCGCCATAAAGCAATACTTGTGTTTCGGTTGGAGAGGTGCGGTTGCCAGGTATACTTTGAAACGAGGCGACTGTCTTAATCTTCAGTACTAGCAACGTATCTACATTCGAGCTCATATGGGATTTCGGTCGTGTTTGTAATTATGTAGTATGTATGTACGTAGATATCTATGGGCTGCGACTACTTAACATCAGGTGGTTTACATGATCGTTTACTACTCTTTTCACATAAAAATGTGTATTGCTATATATTTAACATCAGGCGCCTAAGATTATATCAAGGGTAA
Source organism: Phocides pigmalion okeechobee (assembly GCA_018251015.1). Taxonomy (NCBI): domain Eukaryota; kingdom Metazoa; phylum Arthropoda; class Insecta; order Lepidoptera; family Hesperiidae; genus Phocides; species Phocides pigmalion. The sequence continues at coordinate 6,599 of DWON01006327.1, forward strand.
AGATGCGGGTTAGCGCTAGTACGCTATAAACCTCATTAAACTCAACGGTGATCCAATTAAGCATTTCTATACGCATAAACTGACGCAGTTGTCTCCGTGCCACTTATACAGAACAGGTTTTATATCTCAACTTGATATGCAAAGATTTCATTTTTATTTTCGTAAATGGTGGTAGAAAATGTAACGACGGGAATACCACTACCGTTCCTATGTACAGTGTGTAGTAGTACACGCGTTTTGGTAGAAAGGTCTTGTTTCCGGCTCAGATTAAATTTAATGATACCATCAACATAGTCCTTATTACTAGCAAAGCAAATAACATCGACTTCAGATGGAACTTGTGTTCTATTTGTAATCACGTTGATTACAGATATACGATTTTAAACGGATATTTTACTATATTTTATATATTTTACTATATATCGTGAGTACCCGTTCACGATTAGAAAATGATTACAAATGTCTATGGGCGCCTAAATGTATCTTTAAATTCTCATTTTTGCCGATTAAATGTTAAGTGAAGCGTACTCCAATTATTACAGTAAGTTACAGTACAATAATTACTGAAATCTGAAGTAAAAACTGCACTAGAATCAGTTAATTCTTTTATAAGGTACACAGACGCACAAACAAACATTTAAAATTCTAACATATACTGTTTTGGGTTCCATTAGGTTTATAAGGGTTACGATTGCAATATTATATTTGTATTTATAACATACTCAATTTCTGATAGTTAAGATGACAAAATAATAAACCAAAATATTATTTAGTCTACATCCTGGCAGTCCTTCTGTAAGATGCCAGTAATAAATTCAAGTAGCACCGTTATTTACTTGTCGCATTGTCAGTATAAATTTCACGCCTAATTCCCTTCACACACGGGTCATAGCATCTTAAAACTGTGCCAAATATTCGAGACAATAGCCGTGGCGATATTGAAGCATCATTTAAAACCCTCGGAGTTGGAGCCAAGACACTTTTACACCCTGTAAAAGTATCATGAAACGTTTGGCAGCGGGCGACTATCAACCGACCGTTAGTGAGCTCTTTGAAACTGATACTCGAGTGATATTGTTCTTCTCTCCTAAGTTTATTTTGTCCATATAAAGTAAACGAAATCACGCTCCGTTTGCCAACGGAGAGTACAACTGACCGTTACTGGGGTCTTGAATCTGATACTAATTGTTATTCTTGTATTTTACATTTTTTTTAATGTTGTCTTAACGCTCTTTTAACTTGTTTGTACGTTTTTGTTATATGATGCGATTATAAATATCGCACAGCGCTTGCCAACGAGTAGAACGAAGGAATCAACGAGCCGTTAGTAAGCTCTTTGAGAATATTACCGATTGTGACGATAAGCCATTAGTGAGCTCTTTATAGCTGATAAACTGACAGCTATAATAGTGATAGTGAAACAGAAATATTTTCGGTCATTTATGGATGCTTAAGAGTCATGTATTGAAAACAAAACTAAAAAAATCAGCTTCTTTTAACGGTAAAAGAAAACATCTTGAGGTAACCTGTTGAGAGTTGTACCTAAATTAAGTCCGATAAAACTTATTAAATCACACCTCGACCTGAGGAATAACTTTTATTTGACGAAATTGAAATATCAGATAAGAATCAAGTCCACTATTTGTAAGTGCTACACACGGAATCCGTAACAACTCTGTATAAAATAGGAATACCAAATGAAGTCGACCAAAGATACATTGGTACTCCTAAGAACTAAGATACTACCTCTTAAGAAATATCGATGATCACAACATTAAATCTGTGGTACGGACAACGTACTACTACCACCTTGCTAAAACTCTTCTCATTCCCTCCTCACGAAACAAATGATAATTCAACCGAGGGTGTAACGTAAAGCCCGACCTCGTGAATGAATGAATGAACTCTTGTATTTCAGTTGGAGAGGTCCAATAATCAGCTGGACTTTAAAACATAGCGATCATTTTTGTTCTGAGACAGAAATAGAAATTCAGTCCTGTTTAAAATTGCATCTACATGCAATCTTAAACAGTACTGAAGTTCTATTGTCCATGGACTTCAGCGAATACTTAAAATCCATTGACCTGCATGCTCGTCAGCTACTCTTCTCACATAGACTTCTAAGTTCTGTAATGATTCAAAAATACATTGATAAATTAATCAAATGAATTTATTTTTATTGCCTTGACAATATGTATACTGTTTATGTATGAACACAGTTTATAGAGCATGACAAAATTGTGAAACTAAGCGCGAGACATTTGGCATTAAACTGGAATTAAACTGGCCGTTAGTGAGCTCTTTACAACAGATATTAAAGCGATGCTGTACATATTTACTTTCACGATGACGCTTTAACTTATTCCGACAGAGTATGTATGACCTTGCCAACAAGAATACGTTTCGTACTTATTATACATTTAATACTTTCAATAAATTCACCTAATTTAGTTCAGCTTCCCTTATTACTATAATAGTAAACGAAAACCTGGTATGAACCTACATGCTTGAGAGTTCTTAGAGTGATATCATAGTAATGGGTTGATGGTAATGATGCATAAATTTACAAAATACGGAAGCTACAAAGGTTTCAAAGCCGTGAATCTTTTAATTTTTAAGTAACATTAAAAATAAAACAAATCAACAATATTCGATTTTCTGTTGCAAAATCCATTTGATTACTTTGTTCCATTAAAATAATTTGTAAAATTTTGACTAAATGAACCATTTAGGATAGGAGGACTAAATATTTCGTTCAGTCAAAGTTTCTAATACGCTATATTTAGTCTAAATATTTTTAGAAAATTACGCAGATATATGTTTTCCCTACTCTTAAAACTAGAACTACTTTTTGTTACTATACTTACTTCAAGTAAGGTAGTATTTATCTTGGCGCGTTTACTTTACTAAATAAATACGTGTAAAATATAATGGCGCATGAGAAAGTTAAGGCTCTCGGCAACATTCGCAAAGACAACTTAAATTTCCATTAGTAAGGTATCACAGTTTTTAAGTTGTTGAAGTTTGGAGTACATTCGTGTACTTCAGTATGTAAGTTAGTAACGAGTTCAATTATGACGGTACTACTCAATACGCTTATTTATGCATAACTTTAAATGTACTTCTCACTACGCTTTTTATATACAGGCTAATAAATATTCTCGATTTTCAGTAGGCTTTTTTAGGTACTCGTAAAAAATATAAGTCTCAATACGCTTATTTATACATAACTAAATATGTATTTTTCAAAACGCGTTTTTATACACACGTAAAAATATACCTCTTAATCCTCTTATTGATGGACAACTAAAAATGTACTTCACAATACGTTTATTTATACACCTAAGAAATATGCATTTTAATACGCTTATTTATGTACCCAAAAATATACTTAACTATAAACTTTTTATGCACATCTCAAAAATATACTTGCCAATTATTTTTTCTCACACACACAAACGCGCGCGCACACACGCATACGCACATGTGCGTGTGTGTATGGGTGGGTAGGTGATTATTTTTTTTAATTAGTAATTTGGCTGTGGTAGCCTTACTTCCAAAGGAACGTCTACTTATTTAAATACGACTTCAGAAAAGACTTCAGTCCTTTTGGTGGGATGTGGGCTACACCAACTTTATACATAAGGAGGAGTGCACAATCGTTTACTAAGATTCTAACATAAAATCAATACGCACTTAGGACTTCTCCATATTATTCCTCAAGAAGAAGTCTACTCATTTTAATTAGCCAGGTTGAAGAATCAGAGATTAATCCTTCTTCATTTCACCTTTTGACCTCAAAAAGTTATTGATGATGTTTCGTATTCTGATATTTAAATTTCAACTCCATATTAATTTAATAAATTGTAATCAGTATAATTAATCCAGGCGCAAGATTAATTTTCAAATAAATCGGATGTCCGTTCAGCCTATTTGTCACAGAAGTTTTAATGAGCTTTTACATAAAATCCTGATTATTTGTGCAACGGTGAAATTAATGAATCTCTGAGGCGTGCAAAAATGAAAATAGGTACGTTTATACAGACGCCGATTATACGGTGCAACAAGTATCACACGCAATACTCTTTGTTTTTGTGGTTGTCGGATGTACTATCTACTTGTTGCTCCTTTTTAAGGTTACTCGTAAAGCTTTTTAACGCGTATAGCCCCTCGTTTGTTCAGAACGTAAACATACTTAGCAACGTCAGGTGCGATTGGTAATTAGATGGGTGGTCATTAGTGGCAACAAATTGCACTTCATACGTGCTTTTGTATTTCAGAGGATAAGTCGAGCAATTGTTAACGTTTGTTAAACCTTGTCAGAGGTATCTATGGGCCATGTAGTAAGGTCTACTATGAAATGTATCACATATACATTTCTTCGTATAGATTGTCACATTTAAAGGTACTATAGTTCGACCGGGGAGTTACCACCGCCGCCCTCATAATCCGCCGTAAAAAATTACTTGTGTTTCGATTGGAAAGGTTCGGTTGCCGGCTACACTTTGAAGCGAGGCGACCATCTTAATCCTCAGGAGAAGCAACGTATCTACGTACGAGCTCAGATAGGATTTCGGTCGTTTTGTGTTGAACGTGGATGTCTATGGGCTGCGACTACTTAACACCAGGTGGTTTGCACACTCGTTTGCTACTCTTCTCACATAAAAAAGAACGGACTACTCTGAAGTCTGTCAGATATGCATTTCTTCTTATATAGATTGTTACACCTTTTTACTTGAAACAAAAAACGAGCTACACTAGAAATGGGTGCGGCAATGTCACCTCAATTGAACCGTATAATTACTACCGGTTTCAACATCAATATTCGTACATAATTTAAGTACATAAAAATGGCTGATGCAACACCCGACGCTATTGTGCGGTTATTTTTTGTTATTATACACTATACTTTAAAAAATACACTCCCGCTCACATTTCTTGGCAGATTAATCTTTTCAGCGCCCGAAGCTTTTAGCGCTGTAAAGTGAATGCATTCTAAAGACGTCCAACAGTTGAAAAAATGAAAAATCGCTGAAAACAGTGCACTCTGGACCAATGCCTGACCAGCTCCAATTCAATCAAAAGGTCATAGAACAATCTAAGCGTCGTTCTTTGCGACTATTCAACATGATCATATCTTTGCCTCATCGCTAACGAGAAACAAGCGATTTATGTTATAGAAAAAAACTTTTCTACAACTTTTTTTTGTATGTGCGAAGAGTAGCGAACGAGCATGCAAACCACTTGATGTTAAGTAGTCGCAGACCACGGACATCCACGTACCACTACAAATACGACTGAAATCGTATCTTAGATCGAACGTAGATACGTTGCTACTCCTGAGGACTAAGACGGTCACTTCACTTAAAAGTGTAGCCGGCAACCGCTCCTATCCAACCGAAACAAGTAATGTTTGTAAAAGTACCTTCCAGGTCGAAATATAGTTCCTCCCACCTTTAAACTTTATACTTGTGACAATATTACACAGAGAGATCAAGATCGAAGAAATCAAGTGTGGCGCTAAGTTACAAGCAACAGGATATAGGTAAATAAATAAATAAAAACAAATATGCTTTTTCACTGTATTGGTGAAAATAAGTCGGATGTTTACAATCCACCCATAAGACCTTTGACAAAATTTTACAATTGACATTTATCGACAAAAACCGGATCACTTGTTCTACGTGCCGACTAAAAAATGGAAGTGCACAAAAAATTTGACTCTCGAGTTACCCATCCAATACCTGTTCACCTGAATTTGCTTAATTTGTTAATTGTTTACGATGTACATAGACTACAAGGCTATGTGTAAACTTATGTAACTTAAAAAAAAAATCATTTTTGCCGTTTGGTCCAATGTATGACAAGTGAAATTATTTATATATTTTACAATAATGAGAAGTGCTTGCGCATACAACTCGTCACAACTTATACGAAAAGAGTAAGAAAGAAAATACTTTATATTTATTTGAATACTTGCAGGATAAATCGCTTTTCGCTAGCAATGGAACTATTCACTTGTAAATTTTATATGCAACGTGAGTTTCGATGGACAAAATATTTTTTTTTCATTTGTCCTCAAATGGAAAATAGTTGAAAAGAATTACTATCTATATTTGTCCCGATAAAACTGACAATATTCAGCTCTTGCTTAAAGCCGTACCTACACTAATATTAAATCAGTCTTACGTTGTACTTATGAAACGTAAATTATTTACGTGTTTCTCTTAATATTGGTCTCGAACCTTGGTTGAAGCATCTACAATTGACTGTTTGAATGTGCGGTCTTCGCTCTTCTACTTCAGGGAGGCAGTAACTGGTTCAAAACATCTGAATCCTTTCCAAGGAAATGGCTAAGTGCCAAATCTCGGCGGGCGTCCTTCCAACCTGTTTAACAACATCCCGATTTCAAGAGACTCCTTTTAGTCGATAGACAGGAGATTCCACTGTTCTGGTCCCGCGCTATAGGGACCAAACGCAACATGCGTCGATAGGTTGGCCTCTTCTCGACGCAGCGGAATAGGTATCGAGGGCTGAGGCTGCGGCGAAGGTTATCGGAGAAACCAAGACTCGCAAATACGTTCCACTATGCAATGATTACGTCTTTGTTACGCTTGGCTTTAAAACTTTTGGTCAATGGGGTCCGAGTACCAACATTTTTTTCAAACAATTAGTCCAACGTTTGATCGATGTTGCTGGTGAAGTTTAAGTTTTCAAACTTCACGTTTTCTTCGAGATACTTTTATTCACCTTTAAGGCATCTGATAATTTCTAATGCGCAGCTAACTTCCACAAATTTGCAGAGCATGCAAAGGGAATTGTTACACGAAATATAAATTGAAAATCAAAATTGGTCATTAATACTAGCTCTAGTTTATGTCGTATTGTGGTTGAATTTGTAACAGCGACGCGAATAATTGCATGTTGTCATACTCAAACCTGTTATTACGTGGTAATTGGATTTCCACATACGATGGTCGAACCAATCTGTAATTTACTTTGAGTAAGAATGGGAAATTAAGATCATTAATGTGCAATGCACTTTTCTGTATGTAGGTGTTAAGGGTGAATATGATTAATACTACGACTACACCGCAGTTATCATATTCGTTAAAATAAACATAAATTAATAATTCATAAAGAAGAATAATTCATAAAGGTACATATATTAAAATAACTTGTTATTTTCTTTTATTTTATTTATTTATCATTTAACAAACATTACAAAATTTTACTAAAATAGCATCAGAAAAAACCACAGAGGTTTGTGTTACAATGCTATGGTTGTGTTTACACCATTACCCTTATAAAATAAATATAGATATTGGTAAATACAAGTTGATGTTTGTATGGTAACTAGGTGTGATAAAATT